>JASANF010012006.1:0-15111 GCA_030248245.1 Trissonchulus sp. WLG1_4 | reverse complement strand
TAAAATGCATTTTTTCAGTATTCACAATTCACATAAAAATGGAAATTTTAAAATTTGGGAAAACTTATTTTTTACCCCCAGGAAAAAATTGGAAAACTTTTTTTATTTTTAGGCCAGATTTGATCAATTGGAGACGTATCGGAAATTTTTTTCGACCAGGCTATAAAAACAGAAGGGACCCTTGTGTACAATTCACTGTGAAAAAATTTCAAAAGAGGGGAATGCCGCCCATCTTTCCCTTCCTGGGTACGCCCTTGAATTTAAGAGTGTGCGAAAGCTTAGTTTAGCTTATAAATTCTGGGAGCTGGGACCTTAGATAACTGTGGATTTGGCCGTGGTGTCTCGGCATCATAAAATTATTCAATATATACGCTTTACAGTGCGGTATCAAATAGGGACTTAAATATCACGTCAATGTCGGTATTTTGCTGGGAAGCTAATAGGTAAGCATAGTTTTTAATTTTAGCAGGCTGAAAAACACTATATACAAGGATGCAGTTTTGCTTGAAAAAGTATATACAAAACGGGAACTGCAATAGTTGCAGGGGTCTGGGGGCGGCAGCCCCCAGAAGCCAAGTATCTGGTGTTTTGGGACTTAACTCAGTTCCCCTGAAGACGGCATCATTACGTACGCCACATTTGGGTACCATGAACTGCACTGTAAACACGCAGCTGAATTTCAGCAGATATAATAGAATTCCTATTCCAAACTTTGATACTAGCGTGGCAATCGTCTAATACCGATTGGCATTGATTGATGTGTTTAAGAAACTTGTGGGCATGCTTCGACACATTTTTTTCGAATCATAATCATAACTAATAATAGGTTGTAAAGTCAAAACTGTCATTGAAACCTGTAGCTTGAAACGTTAGACACGTGGGACAACGTGGGGAAATTTTACAAATTTGATGGTTTTGACGCAATTTTGAAAAATTTCGAGACGAAAATGCTATTTTAGGCCCTTTTTGGCCAAATCGGTTATGACATCTTTCAGCCTCAGCCGAAAAAAGGTGCGTCACGGGACGCACATGGCCAACAAAAAGTGCGAAATTTCAGAAAAAAAGTGAGTCGTTTCGCACTTTTTGACGCAAAAAAAAACACTGATTGTATTCCCCCCCCCCTGAGGGACCGTGCATAAACTTGTTCAAGATGTATTATGTATGACAAGCATACATGTATGAGGGGGGGATGGGGGGGACCCCCGCCCAAAATCGAGGAGCCGGGGGAGGTTCCCCAAAATTTGGGCACTTTTTAGAAAAAAATGGCACTTTTTTGCAAAATTTTTGTAAAATTTTGCAAAATTTAGGGTATTTTTGGTCGACCTGGAGGGGGAGGGTCCCCAAAATTTGATCACAGAGGCCCCCCCAAAATTTTGACCCCGTTACATGTATGATGACAAGACAACTTGTTTAAGTAAAATCATAGTAAAAGGTTTAAAAAATTTAGCCCACGTAACGGCCAAATGTTATAATTTCCGACGGTATAAAACGGTAAAGCTCTTGGCAGTGGCTAATACTAAAAGTATATCAACAAGCGTGATTTAATCGGATGCGAAAATTGTTCATGCATTGCATGCATTTTAATACGGGGTGTTTTTTAAATGCTGACAAAAAAGGTGTATTCTTCCCCGTGAATGAATTCCTTATCAATATAGATGATTTGCATGGCTTTTAGTATTTGCATTTTCAGTCATTTTATTCAGTCCAAATGCTGCCGGGACTGTTACGATTGCAGCGATCGCTGCTTGAGCAGCGCGATCTTCTGAATATTTGCAGAAGCTATTTTCGAGTATTGGCTAGAAGATCCCCATCTTCGGCTTCTGTTATAAATCAACAACATTTTCTACTTATTAATGGTATATAAGTGAAAAAGTTTATGTATTTATGCATTTATATATTTTGATTTAGCGTAAATGTATATTTTTCACGAGCAGGGTACGTATATATGCATTGATTGTCATGAATCATGATTATAATCATCGTTTGAAAGAAAATACAATTTTTTGAGGGGGGAGAGGATTCCCCATTTAGGAAAAAACACAGGGCGCCGGCCTAGATTTTGCCAAAAATTTTTGGCCAAAATTTTTTCGTTTTTTGAGTTCCGATTCCCCAACAGTGCTTGAAATTCTATGAAAGTTGATAGTATTTTTTTCAGGCCGTACAAGGTTACGTTTGCCGCCATCTATGCTCACATGCCAAAACTATCAACAAAGCACCAGTGGTGGTGGAAATGAGAAGAAAAGCGATAAAGACGACAAGGACCGAAAAAGTTAGTGTTTTAGTTATATGAATATTTAAAATATGAAAGTCCGGGTTTTCTTTCCGCTGCCTGCTAAACAAACATACGTATATATGCTAGTATACAACATAATATAATAATACGCATATCAGTGGCGGATCCAAGATGAAATTTCGGGGGGGGGGGGGGGTGGGCGGGCGGCGAATTTTTTTTAAATTTGTATTAAAATTTCTTCACGAAGAATAATTTGTTTGGCCGTATTTAAAAACACCTCAGTAGCGTAGCTAGAAAATAATTTCGGGCGGGAAGTGGCTTTTCGACTTTTCGAGATGTGCAAAATTGCACTTGTCTGTAATTTTAACTCCCGAATACGACACAGATTCGCATATTTGTTCAAAAAACAATGCTAATTTTTTGACCCAAGATTCATAGAAAGTGATATTGATAATGTTAAAGTGATCAGACAAACCCACAGAGTTGCAGGGGTCTGGGGGCCAGAGCCCCTAGGAAAAAATTTGGGGAAATTTTTGAGTTTTAGGCCAAATTTTGGGAATTGGAGACGCATCTGAAGCTTTTTCGGCCGGGCTATTGAAACCAAAGGGGGGACCCTTGTGTACAAAGTCACTTGGGGAAAATTTCGGGGGGGGGGCGGGGGCGGCCGCACCGCCGCCGCCCCCCCCCTAGATCCGGCCCTGACGCATATATAATTTCCTTGAGTCCAGGTAAGATAAGTTTCGTTAAGCTTTCGTTACTTTTAGTCTAAATATGTGTAATATGCTCATGTTTAAAAGCTTCTTTCTGATAATTTTTTACGTACTGTTAATTTCTGATAATTTAATACTCACTAGTAGCGATTTTTAGACTCTTGTGGTCTGGCCAGGATTCTATTGTGCTTTAGCATGTGAATATAATTTGTATTATATATATATATATATATATTATATATATATATATATATATATATATATAAAATTTATGAATTTTTGCTCTTTTTTCTTTGTTTTGTGCACTCCGTCTGTGAAACGAACAAATCATGTTAACACTCGGATGGATTGAAATTAAGTAGTATATAGTTGTAGTAGTAGGAGTAGTTTGTTTTGCTACTATCCCATTAGAACGGCGGCTATGTTTAACTGTATTGTAAAGCTGTCGGCTTTAGAAATAAATTTCTGTCTTTTTTCTCTCATTCTTATTATGTTGCACCATATTATTTCAGAAGATCAGGAAAATATCAGTCCGACAAGTGCCTTCCTGTTTACTACTGGCATCATAATGTGGGTTTTCTACATGCTGCAAGCCAATTCAAACAGACAAGAAGTGTTGCATCGTTATGTGTCCTGGAACATGTTTCTGTATGACATGCTGGCAAAAGGCGAAGTAGGTTTTAAAAGCATATTGTTTCACGTTCAGTAATTAGTAATTATATAATTAGTGAACTAGTAATTTTAGTCATAGATTCGGTTCACTTGAGTTTTTCTAGTTCGTTTGCAACGTGTTTATTATAAAACCTCAACGCATGAAGCTATGAAGTACTTTTTGGTATATACAATATTACTAAACTGTCTATATATATTTCATTGATAAATTGCACGGTTTTTAGTTAATATTCAACAATAATGCTTATAGTGTATAGTGTAAACGATCTACGACCATATTTGAATAATAATTCCTTTTTATGAACTTCGTTTGTTTTTTTTATTACCCACTTACTTTCCAGGTCCAAGAAATTGTAATAATGCCAGATATGGGCCTCGCAACGATTGTTCTGCACGATGGCGCTGTTATCAATGGTGTTAAAGTGAGTAGTTTTCATTGATTGGTCACTAAATTTTGATGTTCTCCAAGCCTTTAACCATACATGTAACGGGGTCAAAATTTTGGGGGTTGGTGGACTCTCCGGCCAAATTTTGGGGACCCTCCCCACCTAATTGATCAAAAATACTCCAAATTTTGTAAAAATTTCCCTAAAAAGTGCCATTTTTTCTCGATTTTACACAAATTTTGGGTACCCTCCCCCTCGGCTCCTCGATTTTTTTTGAGGGGGGTCCACCCTGATCCCCCCTCATACATGTATGCAGTTTTAACGTCTCTAGCCTTCTTATGCCGCATGTACGCAAGCGCTTGAGCAAGTGTACAAGTACCGGCAGTACGGATTGACACAGGCAATAGCCTAAACTAAAAGCCTTCTACTTGCCTGTAGCAAATTCAGAATCGAATCAGCTCCGGCTGGATTAGATTGGTTTTGCTAGTGCAGGCGCCAGTGCTGTGTGAATCCAAATTTGGATAGCAGTATATATATACTTAGCGTGAAAAGTAGACAAGTAAATCAAAGTATATGCTAAAGTCAGACAAAAAATGCTGGGCCCTGAGACAGAAAGAAACACGTGATTTCACTACGAAAGAACAAAAGGCAGCCATCAAGAGTACAGCCAGTAGTCACAGACATCACGCCACCTGTTTTGTCTCGTGGTTAGACTTTAGTGTGCCATAGTCATGCTCTTGCTCTGTTATATGCGCGTTATATGAATTTCGCTGTGCCTGTGAGCACTGACCTGTGCCTGTGAGATATTGAAACAGAATTCACAGCCACAGGCTCACAGGCCCACAAATTTGTGTACCTGTGAGTTTATTGAAACGGGCTACTGATCTGCAGTTATGTCTACTCTATCAACCTGCTTTCAGGCTGAGCACAGAATATATCACATGCAAATCAACAATATCACAAAGTTTGAATCGGATCTCCGGGACGCCGAAAGACGACTCAATATTCCCCCTGAAAAGGGAGTTCTGGTGGTCTACGAGAGAAATTACAA
The DNA here is from genome assembly GCA_030248245.1 of Trissonchulus sp. WLG1_4. NCBI lineage: Eukaryota > Metazoa > Nematoda > Enoplea > Enoplida > Ironidae > Trissonchulus > Trissonchulus sp. WLG1_4. The sequence continues at coordinate 10,059 of JASANF010012006.1, read as the reverse complement.
TGCGTACGTTGCCGTGTAAACGATTGGGTAGGGTTAAAAAAAATATTGTAAATGCAGTAGGGTAGTTTCAGTCGATCACTTGATAGTATGTCATACATGTAATAAGAAAAAAGATAAGGGTGACTGCCCCAAAATCTAGGGCCCGGTAGGGTGAGTCCCGAAAATCTGAGCAAAAGTGTGTAGAAGAATGGCCCTTTTTTGAAAATTTTGCAAAATTTAGGGGTGATCAAGGGAGATGGTTCTCTAAAACTTAGCTTGAGAGTCCCCGCGAAACATTTAACCCGTCACGTGGATGGTAAGAACTTTTGCATTGCGATGTTCTGTTTTGTCATAGCCTAGTAGTTTATTAAATAAAATTAAATCGAATAGAAATGACTATTCACTTATACATATTGCAATGTATTGTTATTATTATCATCATTGTTATATTGTTTTAGATCGTGGTTCTTGCTGGTGGGTTTGGTGGCTGTGTCTTTGTTTCTGCTGCAGTCTTTCCGATCCGGTTCCATGAAGTTTAGTGTGAAGTCAGGAGGCATGGATATGTTTGTACGTAAGCCTGGCCAAGCACTGTGTCAAATTGTCATGCAATAAAGCCAGTTTGTCGTCGGTTAAGCTTGTCTATTGATGTTTGTGTTTGTCAGGAATTTTTAATAATCAAGTGAAGGAAATTATTGCAGTGTTTAGTGGGGTCAGGAATTTTTAATAATCAAGTGAAGGAAATTATTGCAGTGTTTAGTGGGGTTGTTTCACAGTGTTAACTCTGTTGACTTTTTTCGAACGGGGTTTCATTTCAGTATGCATGGCCTAAGCCTTAGTTGTAAGTTTTAACCTTTAGACTTTATCGAAGGCCAATTTCAGGATAGATGATGTAATCAAAAGTGATAACAACGTGATCATGTTTTGGTGTTCTCATTATTCAACTGCTAATGACAGAACACAAAGTTTTTTTCTACTACATTCTGCAACGTTTTAGTTTGCTGCTGAGACCTTGGTTGATTTTACTGGCTTCATTTTTCCAGAATATTCGAAGAGCCAATTATAAACTTGTGGACACAAATTTGGACACCAAAACACCGTCGATCAAATTCTCGGATGTCGCCGGATTGCATGAAGCTAAAATTGAAATTAGTGAAATGGTGGATTATCTGAAACGACCGTCAGCATTTACAGTAGGTTTTTGCCAATGGTTGTTTTTGTTTTTAGACATTTTAGACATAGACATTTTATTATCGAATTGTTTTTCTCGAATTGTGCTGGTTTTCATAATCATTAGTTTGGGAAACAGCTAAGTAGCAACAATTATTACAATACCGTAGATGTAAGAGTTTTATTTTAACTAGGTCAGTTGCCATATCCAACCCCTCAAAACTACACAGCGATTTGGTCGAGGCCAAAGTAATGCGTATTGATGAATGTATGTATATTTAGTATAATGAGTTTGTGTCAACGCGATAGATTTTATTTATAGATAAAGAAATTTTATTAGCTTATTAATTTGTAGTTTGTCTGGTTGGTCTCGAAAAAACAATTCTTACCTGCTTACCAACAAAAAATAAGCTTCGAAACAAATTCTGTGTATTTAAGAGTGAGTTCGTTTCTTTCTGAGAAATTGCAGAATACTTTTTTCAGCGTCTGGGAGCAAAATTGCCGAAAGGAGCCTTACTGCTGGGTCCTCCCGGGTGTGGGAAAACGCTTTTGGCTAAAGCTTTAGCCACTGAAGCAAATGTACCATTTTTGGCTTTAAATGGAACTGAATTCATTGAAATGATTGGAGGTCAGTTTGTGTTGTGTGTGATTTATTAACCAATTTATTTTGTAACAATTAACTGCTAGTTACGCGGTGTGGTTGTTTTTTCCTGCTGAACATGAGCTTTTGGGGGAATGGTTCTAAAAATGTGAGCTAAACCGGTAAAATTCTGAAAAATATCAATGATTTTTTTAAATTAGGTCACATTTGGGTTACCAGGGTGGAGGGTTCCCATAATTTGGACGAAGACTCCACTCAAAGATGCCCCAAAATCCTGAATTGTTTTATTTTTTAGGTGTTGGCGCTGCTAGAGTTCGAGATTTGTTCAAGGAGGCAAAGCGACGAGCGCCCTGCATTATTTATATTGATGAAATTGACGCTGTTGGAAAGAAGAGAAGTGGCAGTGAGTAAGTGAGATCGGTTAAATTGAATTAAACTATTATTGTGACGTGGAAAATGCTTCTTTTTTTGTGCGAGCTCAGGAATAGCGCTATTATGGCTAGTCTGAATTTTTTTTGTTTTAGGTCTCAAACCCAGCAGGGCACGCGAGAGGAAGATCAGACACTCAATCAGTTGTTGGTGGAAATGGACGGTGTGTTAACAAGTTGACCTTAAAACAAATAGACCTTAAGAAATCTTAAAAAACAGGTGTCAAAGCTACGGCTAATAGAGTTTAGTCTTAAATTTGACTCAAAAAAATTCAAATCATTGCTTAAAATATGCTTCTAAAGTGCTGACTATAACAAAGGCTGATTTATTTAATTGATTTATTTATTTACGCGATTTCATTATATTATAAAAGTCATTCTGACTAAATATTACGGTAGATAAACATCTACAGTCCCATACCGATTTGCCGCTGTGGTTGGTAGTTTTAAGTTGAGTTATTGGGAATAATTAGTTCACGGAAGTTTTGAAAACCTTTGCTTTATTTTAGGCATGGACAGTGCTAAAGGCGTGATCGTGCTTGCTTCAACAAACAGACCCGATATATTAGATCAAGTAAGCAGTAGTTTACTGATAATCAGTTATTCACCGAACATAGCCATATTATGACAGCGAGTTGCCGATATCAAGCCGGAAGATTTGCATGGCAGTACTGGTGTGTATTTTTGGGTGGCGTGATTTTTTCGTAAGATGTGATTATATTGAATAGATTCTTATGTATGTAGTTGAACTCCAAAGTTGCGGCTAACCCCATGCTGAGTTCCGAGCGATTTAGCTGTTATCTGTATTTTTGGACAAGGTTGACCGTAGTAGTAAATTGGAACTAAAAAATACTAATTAATGAATTATTAGTTTAAATGAAAAGTTTAGGTTCAGTTTTTTGTGAATGTTTTTTAGGCTTTACTTCGGCGAGGTAGATTTGATCGTCACGTTACCATCGACTTACCGACCAAGCTAGAACGACAGGAAATTTTTGATCTCTATTTGAAACGATTGAAGCTAGCAGTAAACACGGAACAATATGCGGCTAGATTGGCCGATATGACACCAGGGTTTACGGGTTAGTTTTGGTGCAGGGATGTAAATAATAGCTTTATCGTATGTTTTAGCTTTTGTAGGTTTTTAACTTTTCTAGTCTGTCTGGTATGTCACTGTAGTACCCATTACCCAAATCAGGCTCGGTTGGGGACGGGGACGGGCTTACAGTTCTGGGTCCTTTTATTCTACACAATACTCCCCTACGTAGCAACTTAACACAACCCATGTCTCTATAAACACATTTTATTTTTGCTTTATCAATTTTTTAGTATTACTACTGATTATTGCTATGATCAGCGAAACAAAAAGCAAACAAAGACGATTTGTTTGTGTCACATCAAATTCCCCACCCCTTACGTTGCTTGAGCACTATCTTAAGCAAAAAATGTGGATATTGCCTCTTTAAGAAGAATGAAACAGAGTTATGAAGTCTGCAAGAAACCAATTGGACATTATATGAAAACTCTGCCGAGGATGTATATAATTAGATGACACCAATGCTGAGTAAAAGTACATGGAATTAACAGTTCATCAAAATAAAATTTTTACTAAATTTTACATCGATGTCAACATTCAGATTCAACATATGCTTAATACAGTGGCGTACCCAGAAAAAAATTACGGGGGGGAATGATTTTTCGATTTTTTGTTATGGGTTAAAATGGACTTTTAGCAATTTTAATACTCATAAAACGCCTTACAAACACAAGATTACTAAACCACAAGGTCGCAGGGGTCTGGGGGCGGCAGCCCCCAGAAAAAAAATTTGGGAAAATTTTTGATTTTTAGGTCAAATTTAGTCAATTGGAGACGTATTAGAAAATTTTTCCGGCCGGACCATAAAAACCAAAGGACACGGGTTGCAGGGGTCTGGGGTCGGCAGCCCCCAGAAAAAAATTAGAGATTTTTCCAATTTTTAGACCAAATTTGGTCAACTGGAGACGTATCAGAAATTTTTTCCGGCAAAATTTAAAACAAAAGATGGGAGCGTCATATCAGACAGTGTATTCCACAAGTAAATGTAGCATAATATACTCGTGTAGATATACACATGCAGCATAATGTACTTGTATATACATGCATAGACTTTGATGAAAGACAATAACAAGGAATAGTAAGCCACAGAGTTGCAGCTGCAGGGGTCTGGGGGCGGTAGACCCCAGGAAAAAAATTGGGGGAAATTTTTGATTTTTAGGCCAAATTTAGTCAATTGGAGACGTATCAGAAAATTTTTCCATAAAAACCAAAGGGGGGACCCTTGTGTAAAAAATCACTGGGAAAAAATTTCGGGGGGGGGGGGAATTCCCCCCATTCCCCCCTACCCCCCCAGGGTACGCCCTTGGCTTAATATGTAATTAGCGAAACCATTTAGACACATAAGCAGATCAAAATATATTACATAAATGGCAAATGACAAACTGATTCAGACCCCCAAACCGGAGAGGACACCCAAATCAGTAAGAAATCGACGTAAGTAATTCGGAGATCGGAGTAGTTGAAAATGCTAGCCGAAAAAATTTCCGATACGTTTCCAATTGACCAAAAATCAAAAAGTTCTCCAATTTTTTTCAGCCCCAGCAACTATGTGGTTTGTATTTCATAATAGCATGTGTATGTGTACATGTGTACATGGGTTGCATTGCTTCTGTACAGTTTATTTGCGTAATATAAACACCGTTTTAGTTGTTTTACCGTTGCAAAAGTGACATTTTAGTGAATTCCTGGGCCCCGTTGCACAAAAATTTATCAGTTATCAGCTATCAGTTATCAGTTATCAGTATAGCGTTGCACGACATTTATCAGTTATCAAGTATCAGTTATCAGTATCAGTGTTGCACAAGAACACTGATAACTGATAACTGATAAATTATCAGTAAACCGTAAAAAACTTACAAATTAGCGTTAATTTGACTGTTTTTCTAAAATTTTCTTCGTCATTATATTCATTTTTTATGAGCATTGATTTAGAAGCATATATTTTCACATTTGAATCAAATTTTGTATCACTTATACAAAGACTATGCTATATGGCTGGCACACAGTATGAAACACACTGGAACATTGAATGTGACGGGAGGGCTGGCGACTGACCATGATCTCTAATTTCAGGCTGTTTTATAGTCTCTTTTGAGACTGGGAATTTAAGGAATTTGGATAAAAAGTTTGCAGATTTCTATTTTAGCGAATCATTTTAAATGTCATTTCTAGATATTATCTTCGACCAATCATGTTAAATGTCAGTCTGGGTTTTTCGAGGAAACATTCAATTTTTTAGAACTTGTTTTCGTCTATTTCCCTAGGTTTCCGCATTCCACTTGTCTGGTATGCAGACGTGGTGGAATGCGGAACTTCCGCATACGGTAATCTAGTATTGTTAGTCTACCGTAATCTTGTGAACTCGTACCTAGCTTAGTGAGTTAGTTTGTGGGCGCGTCCTAGCAAGAGTACAGTATATGGTAAAGGCCGAGAGTACAGTATATGTGTATACGTATGTGGCTTGCTAGCTATTTTTGTACGACTTGCTGGTTTTTCACCGGTTACATTATTCAGTATTGTCAAAATACTGCGTGAACTTTCCATATTTACTCGCTTCTGGAAACTCGCCGGTCTGTCGGTTGTGTATTTCTAGTGTTTTGAGCACCACTTTCGCTTTCTGTGCTTCCATGGTCAAAAGTAAGTATTGCTTTTGAACGACATATGCGAATCTGTGCCGTTTTTAATAGTAAAATTAGCAGATCTGTGCATTTTTACACATCTCAAAAAATTGAAAAGCCATTTCCTGGCTACGCTACTGAGGTGTTTTTCAATACGACCAAACAAAATTGTTTTCGCGATCAAACGTAAAACGAAAGATTTCATTGAACGCATGTAAAAACTTATACCTAATTTTTCGACTAAATGATATAGTAAATGTAAATTCAAAGAACATATGTTCTGTCTGAATGGTCTAATAAATATAAGATGCACTCAGAGTATACCTTCTCTAACACCAAAATTCTCCAACATAATGTGTTTTACTGAACTAAACCACTTACATGTAAAATGCCAGGTCTGTTGTTTAGCCAAAGCCACATTCAGTTACCGTAATAAACGTACTAGGCTTTGTTTAGTTAAGAGAAGGATATCATACTAATGAGTTAAAATTAGTGACTAGCTCAAATCTTATTCCTTCACTGAAAAGTTGAATAAGTTATGACGCTAAAAGCCCGGTAGTCAAGACTACTCAAAGTTATTCAGGAATATAGAAGTATATATGTAGCTGTTGTTAGTAAAGTTGGCATGGCAACAAAATCAATAAAGCTGTCTGTTCACAGTGGTCTGCTAAAGTACTTTTATTTTCAGGTTCAGGCTTTTCAGCAAAATATCTACAATGGTTTAACAAGCTATATTTATGAGCAACCCAATAAGCTAAGCTAGCTAAGTTAAATAACATCCTACATGCGCACAGCGGTTCGATACTTTTATGCTTGAGAAACATATGTTTGTCAACCTAAAATTTCATATAATTTTCACAGCTTGTGAAAAAAACTTTAACTTAGTCACATGACATATAAAGAAGTCAATACTAGAAACTTAAAGTAAAGTAAACAATATAAACCGATATAGCTTACGCTGTGAGAAAAAGAAACGCATTGAAACGCAAATCGGGTGTTTGTAATTACCTGTTTAGAGTTTTATCTAAAAATTGTGATTTGTCAACAGTCACTGAGCGGCGGACTCGCTTGTATTGTTTTAGACTACATTACCTACGTCCATTACAACACACACACACGCATGCATACACAGTCTGCTGCTAGCCTGTCTGGAATTGGGTAGTCGGCAAGCTGAGTTATGCTTTTTGTTGACGGTAAGGGGGGAACACAGCAAAATACATCATGGCCATAACACTAGGTATTTTTGGTCCGAACTACACAGTACACCATACGCAATATGCAAATACACTTTAACTAATTACATTTTGACTCTAAAAGGCTGGAACCTACCAAATTATTAAAGCAAGAATGTATTGAAATTGAAATTGGCCATTTAAAAGGTCACGACTTATGTAGAATGCTGACTCGAAAATTAGCTTTCATTTGATGTATATAACGTCAACTTTGGTTCAACTTGAAATTTTAACCTATTTTTCAATGGGAAAAAATCTTTAAATCGATATACCAAAAAATTCTATATGGCTTTTGGTACTTTTAGAAACAGTTCGTTGTAGCTGACTGATAGTTGCAACTTTTCAAAAAGTCGTTTGTGTAGGCAAACCTTTCTAAAAAAATTTTCAAAATACGTTGACCAACATTGACAGAAATACACCATTTTTCAAACTAATTTTTCGTTAGCTACTTTTTGGCTTCTGAAACTTTTCTCAACGGATTTTAGTACAGAAAAATCAGCTTTATTTTTTGGAAACTACGTATGTATAGGCAAACTTGGGCTATAGCGAAATTGGGCTATAGCGTACATTTTTTAAGATTACTCTCAGCTGCGAAAACTGTTCCGCTTGAAACTTTGCAGACTGTTCGAGCAGATGTGTATGGAGGCGCCGAACTTCTTGAATTGTAATTATTATGATTTGGCGCAATATGATAGGCTTTTTAAAACGTCACTTTTGATAGAAATTAAAAAAACTAAAAATTTGTCGTCGGTAACGGAAATTCGACAAAAATGGCACCTCGGCAAGATAATTGTCTTCAAATTAAGGTATAGATTGTGAAATTCGGTTGAGGCACCATTGAGCTACGTTATTTCAAAAAATAGTCAATTTTTTCAAAACTTCAATTTTGATGCAGTGATAAAATTTGCTAAAATGTTCCGAGACTCATCAAACTTTGCAAAAATGTTTGCCTGGTGTTCATCTTGATTGGACTTGTTACATGCTTAGGCAGGGGCGTGGTTAGGGGGTATGGTGGAAATTTCTTCCCCCGAAATTTTTTCGACTGGAATTTTACACAAATGTAGCCCCTTTGGTTTTTGCTTAATGCACTGTTCAGTGTATCAGATTTTAGATGTTTTATAGCGTAGCAAAAATTACATTCAGTATAAGTATAGTTTGGTATATTATATATTTGAATATTTGTAGGCGCTGATATCAACAATGTTTGCAATGAAGCTGCTATATTGGCCGCCACTGCGGGAAAAACAAAAGTAGATCACAATGATTTGGCATTGGCCTTGGATAAGATTCTGGCAGGTATGCTTTTTGTTTTAAGTCAGACTCCGAAAGTTTTAGTAAAGAATCAGGAGCTTCGATCAGTTGCCATTTTTTAGTGACTAACTTTTATAGTCTGATTATTTTGTGTAATTTTAGAACCAAAGCTGTCGTATTTTTTGCGAGAGGTATCTAAATATTCAAATTTTGCCTGAAGTCATAGGGGCAACACAACAATTTTTGTAGCCACAAAGCGCTTCTTGCGGTAACGCGAATTTTTAACACTAACTTTGTTAATAATTTAAATTTTTATAATAGACAATAACTTAATACAATATCTCAACACTTCTATGCTCAATTTTTTCAATTGTTGCACAATATGTGAAAATCAATGGATTTATATAGATAGAGCCTTTAGTTTCAGCCCGAATAGTTCCCCCTGAAACTGGTACTAGCAATCTCGCATTCTTCTGTAAGATGCATCGTTTAAAGTTTCCGTTTTTTTGCATTGTTAAGAAATCTTAACAAATACTATGATTTTCACTCCATCTCGCACTAGGAAACTATTTTACAGGTATTTTATTCGCCACGACCTCATATTTTGGTGTTTTTTAGGTCCGCGAAAAAAGTCTTCAACTTTGTCGCCACAAGAACGCGAAGTTGTCGCCTATCATGAGTCGGGTCATGCTCTGATTGGTTGGCTGTTGGAGCACACGGACGCGCTGTTAAAGGTATGTTGACATAAATAAGAAGCTATTTCGATAATATTTTAAAAATGTTAATAGACGTTTGCACTGACAGCGTTCTTTTTAGCACCCGGGTTTCGTCTAGAATTGGTCGTAGTCTTTGTTCGAAAATTTTCGCCAAAAAATATTGCTTGGGTTTTCTATGAACTATGCAGGAACTTATTTACTGTCTAACCATTATTCGTGATCACTGAAAACTAATTGTAATTTGTCGTTAATCGCTATATCATGTTGTTACAGGTATCGATTGTGCCAAGGACAAGCCGTGCTCTTGGCTTTGCCCAGTACAGACCTGCGGATCGAAAATTATTCACTAAAGAGGAGGTTAGGATCATACATGGGCAGCTGAAGAACACTAGGGGGGTGTGCGATACGGTTTTACATGACTATCTTTATGTGCCATCGATTTGGTGGGGGGGGGGGGAGCCATATCTGGGTGGAGGAGGGAAAGGGATGTGGTTAATTTGACCTGATATTGGAGTATATGATTCTGTTAACTTTATTTTTTATTTTAGATAATAATAATTATAATATTGTCGGTTGTTTAAAGATTAAGAAGATGGTATTGTGTAATGTAAGTATTCAAAAAAATTTACAAGGCCTACATAAGTGTCTCACTTTACAGTAGAAAAGCTCTTTTGTGTCTCAGTCTCAGTGTCTCTCCTACAGATGGACGCGCTTGATTCTCTATTATTTTTCTTTTCAGCTGTTTGATCGCATGTGTATGGCGTTGGGTGGGCGAGTGGCAGAAAGTGTGGTATTTGGAAAAATTACCACAGGAGCAGAGGATGATCTGAAAAAGGTTACAGTTGTTTTTTAGTCTCAGTATCTTGGGTAACTATTAAGTAACTTATAGCAATGACGTGTTTTGTTTTTATGCGATTAACTATTCCCACAATATTGTTAAACCAATTTCAGTTGATCAAACTTATCAGCTGTCA
>JASANF010012005.1:0-16999 GCA_030248245.1 Trissonchulus sp. WLG1_4 | reverse complement strand
TGACAGAATTACAGAAAAATGACGAAAAAATACAGAACGCTGAAAAGAAAATGTTTCAAAAAAATATATAGTAAAAGTTAAATTACCATTACAGAGTCAAGACACAATTTCTTATGTCATATATATGTATTTTTGCCAAATTTTAAGCAAAACAATGAGATTACAAAAAACAAAAAAGTTACAAAAAATTACAAAACGTTGAAAAACACGCCACATTTTTCGAAAAATCGAAAAAAATTAAAAATACAGCTATTTCAAAGTCAGGATGCTTTTTATGTCTGAAACTAATTTTTGCCAAATTTGAAGCAAAAAAATGAAATTTCAAAAAATTTAAAAAATTACAAAAAAGTTACAAAAATATTACAAAAAAATGACAAAAAAGTTACAAAAAATTACAAAACGTTGAAAAGCAAATATTTCAAAAAAATCGAAAAAAATTAAAAATACAGCTATTTCAAGGTCAGGATGCCTTTTTTATGTCTTGAAATGTGTTTTTGCCAACTTTGAAGCAAAAAAATAAAATTTTTAAAAATTACAAAAAAATTACAAAAAAATGACAAAAAAATTACAAAAAAGTTACAAAAAAATTACAAAAAAAGTTACAAAAAAAAGATTATAAAAAACCGTTTTACTGAAATATTTTTGTAACTTTTTTGTAACTTTTTTGTAATCAGATTTTTTCCTGTGTGGCCATTATTTTGAAAACGCACAAAAATAAACATGCATGGTAAGAACAAAAGTTGATCAGAAGTGAATTTCCTTCAATTTGATGTACATATCACATAAAATTTTTTTTGAACATTTTTGAGCAAATTTCGTCAAGAAAAATAGATTTTCACGGAAATGCCTTCACAAGCCAGCGCATTTACACGTATGTAATGAATTTGAAAGGCTGAAAAACACTAGCAGTTGTGTTTTACTGAAACGTATTTAAAATTTTTTGGTGTTTGACTGAGTGTGGTATAATTTTTTTGTGAACTAATGCACTACTTTCTGCATGAGACAGAAATATAGTGCGTGTGAATACAAACGCAAATTTCCGGCTTGCGATTTTAAAAAATTGGCTCAAAGAAAAAAGTTAAAATTTGGCACATAAATGCACCTTGTCATCTTCGAGCGGTCGCAAAATTTGATTTTTGGCAAATCGATAGTATTTAAAAAATTTAGCCAAATTTATGTTTTTCAAAAATCGCGATTTTAGTGTTTTTCGATATATCAATCATATTCATCAAAAATGACTTTTTGCGAACGCTCGATCACGTTGAGACGAGCAAAATGAGCTATTGATTGTGCAGCAGCTACTTACTAGCGAAGAGAAATTGCAAGCCGAAATTCCACTCACGTTTGGTCTGCAGTGAATCCTAATTTGTATCAATCAACTTCATTTTTGTATTTAGGCATACTTTTACACCAGCTTGCCATTGTGTATCTAAAATTGGCCCCAAACTGCCGTTTTTTGAAAAGTCACATTTCAGGAGCGCCACCGGGAATCAAGGATTTGGGCTGTATTTTTTAAAAACAGCCAAAATGACCTATCATTCTTGAAGCAAAGTTGCCCAAAATACTATTTCTGATGTTTTGACGTGCATATCTCCATAGCAAAAAATTTGGAAATAATTGGACAATTTACTGATTTTATTCGACTTTTACACAAATTCAGCAAGTAAGCCAGTGCATCAACGCTTTTTGACATTTTCCAAACAGACGATACGTAAATTTTATTAGTTGTAATGAAAAATTAAAACAATTTTATTACATTCTGTACAAAAAAATCGCACAAGAAATCATTTTCAGAAGCAGCAGACTCAAATATAAGCTGTGTGAATACAAAACCAATTTTTCGGCATTCGATAATAAAATGCTGGTAAGATATTTTTCCACAAAATTTTGCACAATTATAGTCTTAGGCTCTGCGCAGTTGAACAATTTTTTCGTTTTTTTTAAATAATGCTTAGAAATTTTTTTATATGAATTTTATTGTTCAGAGTTCGACTTCGAAAACACATAATGACATTTTTTATTGAAATCTGACATAAAAGTTAACAAGCCCAATCTGCGGCAAAACCTTCAGTAAGTATTAAGAATTACTTTCAAGCTGACCAGTAGGTCAGCTAAAACCTGTTGTGCAGCAAACAATTATGTTACTGCAAAATGTGTATGCAAAATATTGAGGTACTGTTTTTCAGCAACATGCGCAGGCAAAAGATTCAAAGCGTTTTTATCTTACAATAAAGTTGTTTATGCAACCAAAACTTGAAGTATTTTTATCTTACAACAAATTATGTACGAACGAGATCATTTACTGAGTGATATGTGCATAGTGTATTGAATAACAATCGAGTGACTACATTTTGCACGAAATACAAAATTTCGCCAAGTAAAGTATCTGTTCAAAATGTACTTAAACGTACAAATACCTAAATTACACTCATACAAAAACGTCTAAATTCTTACTTAAATATAAGTTTTATGGCAGACGTTCCCGAGGTGAACCGTTGATGACTGGCCACGCTAACTAATCACCAGCACTGTTCCAAGAGACACAGAAACATTAAATATATATGTTGGTATTGGTAACCACCCACGGTGCTTATATGAGATTGTCGTTTGAATTTAGTTTTATTTAATTTATATTGAAGCTCTAATTGCCGTTTTTATGTTCAGTTCAGACTGACACTTAAGTAGCTCTGTTTTGCACTTTACTTGATCCTGCTTTACATCACTTGTTTTTATGTGGCCGGTTAGCTCAGTTGGAAGGGCATCCGATCCGTAATCGGAAGGTTGGTGGTTCGAATCCACTCCGGCAGCTCCTTTTTGAAAATTTTCGACCCGACATTTCGGTCTTATACCAAAACCGTCGATTCACTGCAGGGAAGCTGAATACAACGAATACACTGAAAATCTAGGTGACACACGCACATACACATATGAGCTGACGTTTAACACGCAGACAGAAGCAAATCTTGCACAGTTTAGTGTTATAACGCCAGAATCAAACTGTTGTGCTGTGGCACAACAGGAAAAACCAAAATAATGTTCAACTAGAGAAGCACATAAGTTACATTTTGGTATATAAAGTGTGACTATACGCAAAGTATAAGCAGAGTTATCGTTTGCCGAAAATTCACTCACGTTTGGTGCTCTGGGAGTAACGTGACATGATCACGTGATTTGAAATTTTGCCTCCAGTGTTCTTTTGTGCCATACTACATATATGTATAGTAAAGTTTGACATTTGCCAACTTTTTTGCCAATTTTCGATGTAACCCCCGATTCCCGGAGCGCCCCCTTATGTGAAAACCAGGCCTTCTGTTCCTCCCGCGTGAACCTCGGATTACTTGGTGGCCCCCCACAGCCAGGCGAACTTGCACATATACACATAATATGTAAAATACGTAACGCCTGCTGGCAAGCCACGGGTAATCCTCTTGGCCTTTTCAGGCCGAGGACAGCTCGAGTCGTTCCCTAGCGACACCACAGTTGTGAGGACGGTAAAAGAATGTGATGAGCCTTGCTGTAACTAAAGCTACGTGGACAGCAAAATTTTAAAAGCGTTAAGGTGGTAGTGTCGCCAAAGCAGTTTTGCTCATAGGCTGCAAAATGAGAACTTTTTGCTTTGAATTTGTACGTTCACTGAAAAACTAGTGAAATGCCATATGGTGTCAAATAAATACTGCCAGACACTAGACTACCAATATCTACCAATATCTTTAACCAATCACCATTTGTGAGCCAGACATCACACAATAGAGACATAAAAGTTCAAAAAATCAAGCCAGATATCAGATTGGCCAGCTTGTGAAGTACATACATGTAATGTTTTAACGCACAATTTTTTGCCACAAATAAGAAAAATAAAAAATGAAGGTTCGTTTTTCTTTTGATTTCAAAATAAGTGTCTAAATTTTTTACAATTTATCATTATTCCTGTGAGTACTTTACAGGTTACGCACAGTTTCACAGTTCAAACAGGCATTACTCCACAACAACTCAAGCAATTTGCACTAAATTTTGTGTGCATAAACTAGAGCATATGTACTTTTACTTTAGGTTAAACAAAAAGTTTTTTAATTGTGACGAAATTATCGAATGTGAATAGGTTTTCAAAACGTCATTTTTCCAAATTTGCGACTTCACTGCTAACTGTATGGTGCATCGATTTTGCTGAAACTTGGCAAAAATATTTGCCTTAAAACATATTTTTAGAATATATAAAAAACAATGACCTATTTTTCACTGAAACAGTTTTATAGTCGCGCAAATTCGACTGCTTTCGCGACACTACCCGCTTAAACACGTTTAGAACGGCAAAAACACGAGTTTCCGAAAAAAATTGCGAAACCGTCCCTCATTCAGGGTTCAGATTTTGGGGGGACGTATCTCAGCAAATCTAAAAAATGAAATAGGGGTTCTTGAAGCAAAAATGCTTCCCCCAAAATGCTTTACTAAAAAAGTACTTCCACTATTTTCCCCCCTTAACTGCATTTAACCCTAAAAATACGTTTATTTCTGTTCCTTCCACAGAAGGAACTATTGTTTTGAAACCAACTCTACTCAGTATAAATGCAGCAGCTACATGCTGTTGTGCGCATATGATTAACAGGTAAATCAGTATGGGAGCTGACTGCTCTTTTTTTTTATTACGGCGTTGTTCCCAATTTTAAACGAACTAATTGTAAAGAACACTTTTTCAGAGATGTTAAATTGTAATTTTGATTGATTTTTGTTTTAAATTTTTTGGACACGGTAATGTTCCAGGAAAAATACATATGCAATTCACGTGACTGTTGGGACTATTAATTGTTTTTTCAGTTTCAAACTTCAAATTGTGGCATAAGTATAACCTCTAGTTCTTCAGTTAGCTGAAGCAAAATTAATGTAGGTTTATTATAGGGATGTCGCGGATATCTGCAACCGCATTCGCATCCGCGGATGATCCGCAACTTTTTGACATGCGCATCCGCATCCGCAAAAATTTTATGCGGATGTTGCAGATTCGTGAGATGTCACTAAAAATGTCGACAATTAGGCTGCAATGTCTGTTTTTTATGATGTATACACAAATATTAGCTCTTACAGCAGTGTACTGAAACTTGATTTTCATGATTTTTATCCTCATTGTTGGTTAAAATTTGCATTTTTTTGTAAAGCTAGGTTAGCTACAGTTCGCAAAATGTTATATACTGTCGCATAATAGAACTCGATTCTGAATTATTGAGAAACCTGTCTGCTAGGATGCTAATCAATATACTATCACTTATCAGTTGTTAACCTCGCAGGATTACATAGTAGATTTAGCATTGTGAAACTTTGAAATTTGAAGAATATGCACCAATAACATTACACCGTAGCAAGTGGCCAGAGGGTCAAGCCTTTGCCTTTGGTTTGGCACAAAGTTAACCAATAGTGTGTAAAATTTTGTCAAATTTTTAAAAAAGTGCCATTTTTACTAAATTTTGCCCAAATTTTGGGGACCCTCCCCCCGGGCTCTCGATTATAGGAGGGTGGGGTCCCCCCATCCCCCTCCCCTCATACATGTATGCACTTTTATATAACTTTTATATAGTTGGTGAAAAATTCATCTCATAACTTGTCTAGAACGTACTCTAAAAACCAGCCAGAACCCAGCCCCTTTTATTTGGGACCTGCTTGTTTGACTAGTAACGAAAACTGCCCTTGTCGGGCGGCTCCTTGGGTAGAATAGGTTACTGTCTGTCTAAAGCGGAAAAATACTTAGGCTGAGCTTGTAAAAGCATTGGTACAAAGACCTTATTAACGAGAATATGCAATCGTGTGAGCTCGTTAAAGTAGGTGGACTAGGTATACCTGCTGAAAATAGGAATATGATCTTCGTAGGGCAGACACTGTTTTCTGCACCCTATTTGCGTGACCTTCAGCTAAATTATATCATTTGCTCATGTAACATAGAGGCTTTTTTACACTAACTCAACATTGGAAAATGGCAAAAACGTTAGAGCGGGCACTCGTCATAATTTTAGCTGAAATATCGACTGTTGGCTGAACGGCTGAAATGATTCAGGGGTGTGCAAACAATCGGTCAGGAATTGCTAAAGTTCTCGGCTGACAATGACGCTGAAAACCCTACCTCGCACCAATGTATTTTGCACGCCATAAAGGGGTCAATTTAGGTCCCAGTTTCTTGTAAGCTCTTGCTTTTAGATTATGGACTCTCAGTTTATGGATTTGTTCCTACTTTAGCTTACACACATCTAAAACAATATGCATAATTCAAATATGATCGAATGAAGTAAGATGCTTACACAGTACATATACATATATTTTGATCAAACGATAAGTTAAGGATCTGGATAAGGTCTGCCGTTATCCCACAGAACCTTTTTATCAAGCATATATATATATATATATATATATATATATATATATATATATATATATATATATATATATATATATATATATATATATATATATATATATATCTGCAAAAATAATAATAAGAAAATACCGTTGAACTTGAAACAAACCCAGAACGGACTGTAAGTTCGCGCGAATAGGGTGCGGAAAACAGTGTCTGCCCTACGAAGATAATATTCCTATTCTCAACAGGTATACCTAGTCCACCTACTTAAACGAGCTCACACGAATTGCGTATTCTCGTTAATAAGGTCTTGTAATAATGCTTTTACAAGCTCAGCCTAAGTATTTTTCCGCTTCAGGTTCAGACAGACAGTAACCTATTCTACCCAAGGAGCCACCAGACAAGGGCATTTCTCCTTACTAGTCCTCTCTTTTGCTTACAGTCCGTTCTGTGTTCGTTTCAAGTAAAACGGTATTTCTTATTATTATTGTTGCAAAACACACACACACATACACACACACACACACACACACACACACACACACACACACACACACACACACACACACACACACACACACACACGCTTGATAAAAAGGTTCTGTGGAGTAGAGCCGAGACCTTATCCAGATCCTTAACTTATCGTTTGATCAAAATATATGTATATGTACTGTGTAAGCATCTTACTTCATTCGATCATATTTGAATTATGCATATTGTTTTAGATGTTTGTAAGCTAAAGTAGGAACAAATCCATAAACTGAGAGTCCATAATCTAAAAGCAAGAGCTTACAAGAAACTGGGACCTAAATTGACCCCTTTATGGCGTGCAAAATACATTGATGCGAGGTAGGGTTTTCAGAGTCATTGTCAGCCGAGAACTTTAGCAATTCCTGACCGATTGTTTGCACACCCCTGAATCATTTCAGCCGTTCAGCCAACAGTCGATATTTCAGCTACAATTATGACGAGTGCCCGCTCTAACGTTTTTGCCATTTTCCAATGTTGAGTTAGTGTAAAAAAGCCTCTATGTTACATGAGCAAATGATATAATTTAGCTGAAGGTCACGCGAATAGGGTGCAGAAAACAGTGTCTGCCCTACGAAGATCATATTCCTATTTTCAGCAGGTATACCTAGTCCACCTACTTTAACGAGCTCACACGATTGCATATTCTCGTTAATAAGGTCTTTGTACCAATGCTTTTACAAGCTCAGCCTAAGTATTTTTCCGCTTTAGACAGACAGTAACCTATTCTACCCAAGGAGCCGCCCGACAAGGGCAGTTTTCGTTACTAGTCAAACAAGCAGGTCCCAAATAAAAGGGGCTGGGTTCTGGCTGGTTTTTAGAGTACGTTCTAGACAAGTTATGAGATGAATTTTTCACCAACTATATAAAAGTTATATAAAAGTGCATACATGTATGAGGGGAGGGGGATGGGGGGACCCCACCCTCCTATAATCGAGAGCCCGGGGGGAGGGTCCCCAAAATTTGGGCAAAATTTAGTAAAAATGGCACTTTTTTAAAAATTTGACAAAATTTTACACACTATTGGTTAACTTTGTGCCAAACCAAAGGCAAAGGCTTGACCCTCTGGCCACTTGCTACGGTGTAATGTTATTGGTGCATATTCTTCAAATTTCAAAGTTTCACAATGCTAAATCTACTATGTAATCCTGCGAGGTTAACAACTGATAAGTGATAGTATATTGATTAGCATCCTAGCAGACAGGTTTCTCAATAATTCAGAATCGAGTTCTATTATGCGACAGTATATAACATTTTGCGAACTGTAGCTAACCTAGCTTTACAAAAAAATGCAAATTTTAACCAACAATGAGGATAAAAATCATGAAAATCAAGTTTCAATACACTGCTGTAAGAGCTAATATTTGTGTATACATCATAAAAAACAGACATTGCAGCCTAATTGTCGACATTTTTAGTGACATCTCACGAATCTGCAACATCCGCATAAAATTTTTGCGGATGCGGATGCGCATGTCAAAAAGTTGCGGATCATCCGCGGATGCGAATGCGGTTGCAGATATCCGCGACATCCCTATAATAAACCTACATTAATTTTGCTTCAGCTAACTGAAGAACTAGAGGTTATACTTATGCCACAATTTGAAGTTTGAAACTGAAAAAACAATTAATAGTCCCAACAGTCACGTGAATTGCATATGTATTTTTCCTGGAACATTACCGTGTCCAAAAAATTTAAAACAAAAATCAATCAAAATTACAATTTAACATCTCTGAAAAAGTGTTCTTTACAATTAGTTCGTTTAAAATTGGGAACAACGCCGTAATAAAAAAAAAGAGCAGTCAGCTCCCATACTGATTTACCTGTTAATCATATGCGCACAACAGCATGTAGCTGCTGCATTTATACTGAGCAGAGTTGGTTTCAAAACAATAGTTCCTTCTGTGGAAGGAACAAAAATAAACGTATTTTTAGGGTTAAATGCAGTTAAGGGGGGAAAATAGTGGAAGTATTTTTTTAGTAAAGCATTTTGGGGGAAGCATTTTTGCTTCAAGAACCCCTATTTCATTTTTTAGATTTACTGAGATACGTCCCCCCAAAATTTGAACCCTGAATGAGGGACGGTTTCGCAATTTTTTTAGGAAACTCGTGTTTTTGCCGTTCTAAACGTGTTTAAGCGGGTAGTGTCGCGAAAGCAGTCGAATTTGCGCGACTATAAAACTGTTTCAGTGAAAAATAGGTCATTGTTTTTTATATATTCTGAAAATATGTTTTAAGGCAAATATTTTTGCCAAGTTTCAGCAAAATTGATGCACCATACAGTTAGCAGTGAAGTCGCAAATTTGGAAAAATGACGTTTTGAAAACCTATTCACATTCGATAATTTCGTCACAATTAAAAAACTTTTTGTTTAACCTAAAGTAAAAGTACATATGCTCTAGTTTATGCACACAAAATTTAGTGCAAATTGCTTGAGTTGTTGTGGAGTAATGCCTATTTGAACTGTGAAACTGTGCGTAACCTGTAAAGTACTCACAGGAATAATGATAAATTGTAAAAAATTTAGACACTTATTTTGAAATCAAAAGAAAAACGAACCTTCATTTTTTATTTTTCTTATTTGTGGCAAAAAATTGCGCGTTAAAACATTACATGTATGTACTTCACAAGCTGGCCAATCTGATATCTGGCTTGATTTTTTGAACTTTTATGTCTCTATTGTGTGATGTCTGGCTCACAAATGCTGATTGGTTAAAAATATTGGTAGATATTGGTAGTCTGGTGTCTGGCAGTATTTATTTGACACCATATGGCATTTCACTAGTTTCTCAGTGAACGTACAATTTCAAAGCAAAAAGTTCTCATTTTGCAGCCTATGAGCAAAACTGTTTTGGCGACACTTTTTTTTTTTTGTTACTACCCGCCTTTGCCGATTGGCGTGGTTAGGGCAATCTTACCCTCTTAACCAGGCATCCTGGGTAGAGTCCAACTATGTGTATGGGGTTGGTTACCCAAGAACATCATAGATTGGAGTTCATCTGTGAAAATTTTGAAATTTTGTACAAGTCTACAGTTTTATTCCAAGCACACTACATATGTAACCCATTTACCCGTTTTAACAGGCTTTCTTCGCCGACTCTTCTTGTCAGGGTGTTAGTTTCTGTTGAAATTTTTGTTTTCTGAATGTTCCTTTGCTGTTATTTGTTGTTTGGTTTTTCATTAAGATCGGATTGTTGAGTTGATTTACTTGGAAGTCATACCATTTTCTTTGTTCTTGACTCTTTAGTGTCGACTAACCCCTGACTGTCGGACTAAGCCTTTACTAGTTTTTCTTCTTACAATCGTACAGTCTTGTTCTGTACCAGACAAAATATTGAAATAAAACATAAAAACACCTTATTTGATTTATCAATTAACATTCATCACATTCTTCATTCCCACACTTAACTATTCTAAAATTAATGAAAATAAATACATAAAACTTCAGCCTTTGACGTCTTCATTTACTTTCAGCATTAATAACAGCGAAAGATGGAACCTTTGTTTCTAGCTGTAGTTTTCGTTGCGTTCAATTTTCTAGCTTGCGTTTAGGTTGTCTTCGTTGTCTCTCTGTTTTTCTGGTTTCGGTTTAAGTATTAAGACACATGCATTCAAAATTCTTCGTGTTTTTTTTTTTTGGTTGTTTTTTTTGTTTTTTTGTTTTTTTTTGTTTTTTTTCTTTTTGTTTTTTTGTTTTTGTTGTTTTTTGGTTTTTTTGTTGTTTTTTTGTTTTTCTGTGTTTGGGGTTGTTGAGGGGTTTTTTTGTTTTGTGTTTTTTTGGGTTGTTGTGTGTTTTTGTGTGTTTTTTATGTAAGCGTCTAAAATAAAAACGAAAGAAATATACTAAGATCATGGTTAAAAAGCTACTTGAAACTGGAAACTGCCACAAATTCCAGCTGATTTCGTCACAAAAGTATAACGATTAATCTCCAGACACAAAACCCTATAAATATTTTATAAACTTGTCATCACTCGCATCAAACGACCGGAGCCCATCGAATTAAACGAGTGACATTCGGAAAGGTCTGGAAAAACTAATGACTTGGACTTTGCTTCAGGAAAAACAAGAACGCCTGGTTCCGTGTCACTCTACTGAAAATCTAATAAAATGCTAAACTGACAGATTCGTGAAAAATTGGAAAGGAATATATTTTCCCTCGTGATAGTCACCTGCCTTCTTGAGGTCTCAACCGCGGCTACTTTTATTAGTAAATTTATATATAAATTTTTAAACAGTTTCGAAAGCATTAACAGTAAATTTATCTAATTTTTAAATGTGTTAACATGAAGATAAACTTTCACTGCAAGACAAAAAAATATATATTTTAGACTTCAAAATATGTTTGACTAGATCAATAGCACTACGATTATGTTAAACTATAAAGAATATTCAATGTTCATTATATACTCCTTAATTAAATCAACTGAGGTTTTTTTCTTAATATGGAGGAACGTGCCGCCCTGGGGAAATAAAACTGTCGGTTTCAATTTAATCGAACCAGCAAAATTTTTTAAGCCTGTTTCACACGACGTGGAAAACATGTGGGCTTCAATTGCTTCGAAAGTCGAGAGTCCCACGATTTCCAGAATTAGACTTGAAGGGATTCTGATCACAAAGAAGAAGCTGAAAATTCCTCGACCTATTCTTGGAGTTAATGCTTCCTGTATCTGAACGAAGAAGTATTTTTTACCTGGTCCGATCAAACAAAGAAAATAGCATTAAAGTATGACCAAAAAATTATAAAAACTGTGGGAAAACAGGTGAAATTATTGCAGCTACTGGCTGTACTGTTTGTTACGCTGTGGCTGTACTTGGCCCTTTTGTTCTTTCCCTAATGGAATCGAATGATTTGTTGCGTCTCAGGGCTAAACATTTTCCGGCCAGACTTTACGAAAAGATAAGGAGTATATATATATACAAAACAGCGCAACAGAGAAAAGAAGTACATACAAAAGTGATAAAAAAAAGATTAGTTAACCGCTTAGCCGTGACCAGCAAACATTACTCTGCGACGGAACAATGACAAAAAACGATGAAGGTCAGAACTTTTAGACCTCATATATACATTTAAAAGTCCCAACACATTCTACTGCACCCGGCAAACTCATCATTGAAAATAACAATTGCAATTGTGAATGAAAGATGGGAATTTGCCACGAATAGCGTCAAAAATGACAATTTTCAATGACAGTTATTTTTATAATTGATAAACAACTATTAACTAGTTTTCTAAATTTCAAGTGGGGGCACAGTTAGTCACCAAAGTTATTACTGTACAAACTCGGTAAAAAATAAGGAACTACAATATGACGTAAGCTACAAAGATAAGACTTTAAATATTACTGAAATTTTTTGCAGGATTATTATTTCCAAATTATATATATATATATATATATATATATATATATATATATATATATATATATATATATATATATATATATATATATTAAATGAAAGGGGGGTTTAATTGATATATATGTATATATTATGAAAATCTTGAACTCGAACTATGGAAAGTTTTCCAAAAATGAATCAAAAAGTGAAAATCTCGAAAATTTGTTTGTATCATAGTGCTAAGTATGTATATAGTTGAACTTATTTCGGTCTCCAAAACCTAGAAAGACACGAGAAACAAAGTAAAGCAACCTTCAACGAAACTTTTTTAGAACTAAAAACGAAAATTGGAATAAACTAGAAAAAGAAAACATCAATCATATGAGTCGAGGATGCTATAAAAACAATTTGCATAAATTGAAAGATAATGACCTTTTTCCTGCGTTTGCGATAATTAGTTTTTGAAATTAATTAACCAATTCCTGGTGTATATATGTTTTTAATTAAAAACTGTCGGAACTCAGAACTGTGAAAAAGTTTTTCTTTTTGCAGTGGTGACTCATCATAAACACACAGGACAAAAAAACGCCTTCGCCCCTACTGAAATTTTGGACAAATCAAAACTTGTAAACATGGTTAATCGAATTACAGAAATTGTCAATGTCATGCGACTACCTCCTGAAACTCTTAACATACAAAATATTGAAACTGGTTTTTCTAAAGTCCGACCAAAAAACGTTGAACACTCAGACAAAGCAGAACATGTGATTTCATTGCGAAAAGAACACACTTCAGCCATCAAGAGCACAGTGAGTATGTAGCTGCGAAATCAGGGCCCCTGTTTTTTCAGTGTTCTACATTTTTTAATCAGACTTCACTTCAAAAGTTTCCACCTGCTCTGAAAGGTCAGTTGGAGCATTGTGACTTTGCCACTGAACAGAATAAAATTGGGTCGGGCAGACTAAAGGCGGGTTAGGATTTTCTGACCGTGGATTGTGCGCCTAGTTCTTCTAAAATTTTCTGAGCAAATCATCAATTTATACATCAAATTTTGCCTTTTTGGCCATAATCTGAAGGTAGTGTACTGGCTACTGAGAGGCTAAAGCCCGGTTCATACTTGTCCTTAAGGACACAGGGAGAGGGAGAGAGCAAGACAAACTTCGGTTCGCTGCTGTGAAAAAACTGGTTTATTCGGCCGTGCAGTTTTTGTGGAATCGTTAGGGGCAAAACGATAAGGACAAGGACAAGGACGAGAATTGACCCGGAGTTAAAAGGTTTTTAACTACAGATTAAGAGGTTGGCGGATTAAAAAATCTCTAGCTCCCAACTGCCAAGACACTGAATCAGCCTGAGCAAGAGATTTACATACTAACTAACACACCCCGTTTTATAGAAAATTTTTTCCCTGTTTGTCTTTATAACATGGAAAGACACTCCTCGAACATCCCACATCACTCCCAGTGCATAAAAATAAAACGGACGGGTAATAATACATATATACTATACTACTACAAACGCTATACCACCAAAACGCCAAAATCGCGAAGATCATATGCATATTACATTCTAGAAACCGTAACCATACAGAGCGCATAAAAGCATACTAAAAGTGATTCTATTTTGTGATAGGTTGCTAACACACCTGCTTTGATAAGAACGAGCTATAATTTGACAGAGCAAGTCAACAGACGCGTGCAAAGCCATGAAAGCAGATGTAATGGAACGCAGAGAAACTCAACCTTGGCTTATCAGTTCAACACCGGGTCACTAAGTCGACACAAAAGCGAAAAAAGGTTATTAATAATATTTGCCGAATGAAATGTCGGTTGTTACAAACTGAATGGATTGTCATTATGAATAGCAAAAAAGCTGTTGCATAAAAAACAGGTCAACAAGGTTAAAAACGAGCTTAACCAAACCAAACACCGCTATCCGTTTGAAAATTACATGAAAAACCCTCAACCGTGATTCAGTTAGTGTTACATTACATGCAGATGTAACGCGGCCCAAAATTTATATACAAGCTTTCAAACTCTTTAGAAATTTCAAAAAATTACAATTTTTGGTTGGATTTTTGGGGCCCTTCCCCTCAGTCGCTGGATTTTGGGAGAGGGTGTCCACCCGTCCCCGGGACCCTAATTCCAGGCCATACTTAATAGGGTTACGTCATTGCGCCCATTTTTCCTAACACAAGACTTTTAGATGCTTTGGTTATGTACAATTTTTGCCCCTGGGCATGGCACGGTCCTGTCTTATCTGAGATTCTTTCTGAGCAAAAATTTGTCTGTATTGTATCTACCCATACAAACATATGATACAGTCACTGATATTCTATTTTTGTATATAAATTACGGGTATCTTAAAGTGGGTGATCAGTGAAAAAAAGAAGTTGCCTAAGCCCTAACCCTAAACCTGAAGCTTAACCTAGCGGAAACCTCAAAATGTGCGAACTGTCATAACTATCTTACAACCGGTACAAAAAATCTTCCGATTATCCACAAATTCCTAAATTACTGCCTTAACTAAATTTAGACACTAAACTATATACATATATATATATGTACTTGACCATGTGATGTCTAGAAGACTTTGTCCATAAGTCTGAGCAGAAAGACTCCACTGACTCTAGTAAAAGTGGACGTCACCCTCACCTAGCTTATGGACAAAATATCCTCTTTACGGACAAGCGATACTTTAATCGACAAGTAGATCGGTCGGTATTGTGATACTATGAATTATGTCTTAAAGTGTCTTATATAAATCACTATATATATATATATATATCCAATCGGCTAAGTGGCGCCAATAAATCGCAGGCTTCAGTTCCTGAGCTTAAGCTAGCAGCCAGAAGCGAGAAATCAGGTCAAAATACTCTGCTGACGTAAATGGGCTTATTAGAGTCTGCAAAAGTTGGAAACGTGCCAAAATGAAAAGGAAAGGCTTATATAATTCAGCACCTGTGAACTTTCCCAATAATAACCTGTTCAAAACCGATATTATCGCTTACTAATGTTATGTAGAAGCTCTATTTATGTAGTAATAAATAGGTTATATACATGGAAAATTCTGTCATGATATTTAGTTAATAAATTTTAATGTTTTAAGCAAACATAGTTTTAGTAAACAATCTAAAACAAAAGAGACACCACGATAGTGTTTTTGAAGGCTCAAAAACTTCTTTAGCTTCTCGTTTCCGGAAAAACGTGACCATATTTACTGCTTAAAATATGTATGTATTCAGACGGCTTGAAAGTCTTAACTTATCCAAAAGGGGTCTCGCTGGTATTTTTTACGAGTCAAAAATTAGACCCCCCCATTTTTGACCCGACATGGCTCCAAGGGAGGTGAATTTTAGAGTCTCATTTCTCAGCACTAAGAGATGCGAGCTCAAATGTAAAAACACTTTTACAGAGGACTACCCTTCTTCTATTCATAACCGCAGTGGCAGAACCCTCCTTCTTTTGTGCGAGGGGGGGCATGACCGAAATTAGACGGGGTAACAAAAACCCGTGTGGGGGAAAAAACCCACTTTTTGAAAATGGTCTGGTGATGTCGAAATACCTAGTAGCTACTCCTGAAGACTCATGGTAGTGCAAAAAGACGTTTATTATTAGCACAAATGCGCAAACTGACACTTTCTCGATCGAATTCTGAAATACTGGCCCAACAGTCGGACTTTGTCATTTTGAGGTCCTTTTGGGGTGGAAAGTAGTAGTAGTTGCCAGTTTTTTGTATGTTTTTAATTTTAACCTATTAATTTCTCTTGTTTACACGCCAAATAACCGAATGAAAGTAAAATATGCCCGTCACGACCAGTCACACACACTCACGGTCCAGTCACACACACTCACGGTACCCCCCACAGAGGGTCGATGGCGTAAAAAGTAGCCATAAAGTGCAAATTTTGCATGCATTTGAAGCGTTATCGCAACTTTTCAGTTGTTTTCAACGTTTTCAGGCGAAATTAAGGTGTTTTGTTTTCAAATCTGAAAATTCAAAATTTTATAATGGGCTGCAAAGGGCAGTTTTCAAACTTGTGTCCCTGGGGTTCCATAGCAAATCTGCGTATAGTTTTGGTATCACGGGCCTCTACTACTCCTAATACGTGCCATAGCGTTGAAAAACTACCGCTAACACACTTTTCGGGTGATTTATGGGGTGGGTTTTTCCCCCACATGGGTTTTTTCCCCCAAATGGGTTTTTTTCCCCGGCAAGTTTTTGGCTTCCCGCCAAAAAACGGTAAGAGATAGCGAAATGAAACGGGTCCCAGCGTTTAGAGCAAGGTTAGGCCTACGACAGATTTTTTTGGTTTCCCGTAAAAACGTATAGTCTATGAGCTACATGACGAAATATGAAAATGCGGGGTTTTTTTCCCCGCCTGCTATAGGTATATACAAATCAACTATATTTTAGTGATGGGGATCGGATCGGCGGATCGTGTATATTGGATCGCCAATCAAGCATTCGAATCTGATCGGCATAAAAATTTCGAACCGATCGTAAACGATCCACATCACTAAAATTCTTCATGAAAAAGGATTCCAGCCAAATGTTGTAAAAAAGTCAGGTACAAAACTTCCGCCAAAGACTACACAGATGTCCGTAACCACAGGTCAGCACAGCCTACAATTTGCCTACAACGTTGTAGGCTGGACCCACGCACTGTCGTCAGTCTTGCGCGCAATCCCCACCGTCGCAGATAGCAGCGGTCCAACTGCGATCCCGCGGTCCACCCGGAACAATCCCGAAAAATCGCGGGTCTTGCCTACGTATGACAATAAATTAGCTGCAG
>JASANF010012003.1:0-13109 GCA_030248245.1 Trissonchulus sp. WLG1_4 | reverse complement strand
TACATTATTTAGCTGCTAAGACATCATAAAAGGTTTGCAAATACCTTTGTGGATATTTTGACAAGCTATCAGCGAAATCGATGGAGAATTTTTTAAGAAATTGAAATAAGCTCATATCTTAAAAGTTTCTGTGTCAATTTCGCTGAAAGTTTGTCAAAATATCCACAAACGTATTTGCAAACATTTTGTGATGTTGCAGCACCTAAATAATGTATTAAACAAGCACTTCTGTTGACGAGCGCACATAGTTCGACATGACCACAATAAAGTATTACTTTACCACATCGGTAAAATTAGGCGCGGCACGCATCTCAGCACCTACTACATACTTAGTACTTAGTTTTTCATTTTAATTGAGTCTGAATGAGTCTGAAAATCTGTTCGACGATTACGTTTTACGTATGTGTAGGTAAGCACATACAATTTAAGAATTGACCAGTGATTTAGAATGCTATAACATTTGATTTTTATATCATGCAAAGAAACACAAATTAAATTTTACTTTCAAAGTCAGAAAATAAATTTCAGAGATGATGGGAATCGAACCCCTTAACCTGTGTTTCATAGTCACACGCCTTAACCGTTAGGCCGCAGCTCCGTTAGATGATTCGGTTAAAACCGTAACTAAATGGTTTCTTAGAGCATCACAGGAAGAACTGCCTTGAAAATGATTCAAAAGAATCGATATTGCAGATCATCGATTTTAATCTGCCATTGTCGTTTGTTGTGCAGAGACACGCACACATACATACACACACACACATATACACACACACAACGTACCCGCTGCGAGTTGCACACTAGTCACAGCTGGTGTGAGCCAGCAGGCTTCAGTGATGCACTGAAACTGGGCATGATTTACATGCATTTTCAGTTTCAATGCATTAACTGAAATTAGTATGCACGGCCGCTGAGGCGGCCGCGCAAAAATGAGTTATTAATGTTTTATCCCTATCTAAATGCTTATCAACGCATCAGCGATTATATACTAAAGTGTGTTACGCAGAGAATCTGCGCGCTGATTAGCTAGCTACATCTTGCACAAAACGGCAACATGTAGGCAGAAACCGACCAGCGCATCTGCCTGCGCTAGAACACAGGCAGGAAGGAGAAAGTCTCAATCTTCTTCAATATAGAGTGTGACCTATTATGTACTCTTGTTTATAATTAAATGAATACCATAAAATTGCTACTTGCTATTGGATATAAAATATAGGATATTCTGTAGGATATGCTATAAAAAGGACGATTTTCGATTGAGTTTATAACAGAATGACTATGTGAAAACCATTCTAACGTTTTACTGGACTTTACTGGACTTTACTTTTAATAGTCACGATTTTACTCAATAAACTACAGTCTCATCAATTCATACTTCAGTAGGATATACGGATGAAAATACGTGACTGGACAACGTGGATAAATTGTTTTGGGTCTGTTGCTCAACCCATAGTTTTCATGGCAAAGGATAATTTAGACGTAGACTCTGCAAATGTACCGGCTTACCGGTAGAGCTGCAGTTCATAGTTTTGTTTGAACCCCACTCCGTTTGGTGGTGTGCCTGAGATTCTGGTAGAATTAAACTGAATTATACCTTTTGAGACTCAGGCGTGAGGGCAAATTGAAATAGCTTTTTTAGTATCATGAATTGGCAAACTGTCACATTTTATGAGAAAACTGCCGTTTATTTTGTACATATCTTTTTTATCCGTTCCCCCGTAGATATTTGTGCAAGAGTATGAATCGACAATTCGTACAAAAACTAAAGATCTAATTGCTAACCTAATCTGATAATGTACGAAAACTATTATTGTTATAGCTAACATTTGTTTTGTTAGAAAGCAACCGTTATCATACGTAGCTACGACAAATTTCCACCAGCATGGGCGACGTAAATGTATTTGACCAATGGTTTACTTCGAAAAAGAATAAGAAGAAAAAGTCGACAGGACAAAAGAAATCCAATCAAGAAAATATTCCACCTCCAGAGCCAAAACCAGAGCTGCAAGGTATGTAATATGAGAATTCTTTTGATTGAAAAATTAATTGAAAAATTGATTGAAAAATTAATTGAAAAAACCTTTAAAAATTGAGTATTTTTATTAAAAGAAAATTAAGTTCATACTTCATTCATATTTCAAAATTTTCTCATTTAATTTAGCTGAACCTTCTTCAAAATGACCCCAAAGGTATATATTACCAATTACTGGATCATTTGTGATGTTTTTTACAACTAGACTATGAATTAATAATGAGTTATTTAGTTTTTGTCACTTTTTCATTGCTTGCAAATGCATCAGCGATTATGTGCTAGTATGTTACGCATCGATTAGCTCATGGCTGCATGGCCTACTGCATATATACCTGTTCAACAAAACTTGGACAGGTAAGCCGAAAGTGACGAGTGTATTTGCCTGCGCTAGAACGCAGACAGACTAAGGCTCGATTCATACGTACAGCTGTATGTCCGTTCAGCCTGCAGAATGACGTCACTAGCAGCCTCCGCAGAGTAAGTCTGTAAGGCTGTAATACGGCTGTAAGTATAAATCGAGCCTAATGAGTGTCTTGCTTTTGTAAAACATATGTACGAAAAATATTTATAATACCTGCATGTATGCCTATTTTCAATAAAAGAATCTAATATATCAGAAGAAGGGGACCAACCAAACTTTGAAGATTCATCTCCGGATCAAGAGGACCAGGACAACACGAATCAGCAGCTGAGTGACCTAAATGACGATGAAAACGGCACCGGAAACGACGCAGTGGATGAACTAAACGAAAACCCCAATGATGATGGCATTGACGAGGATCAAGAGAATCGATATGTGCAATGGGTGATGAATGGAACAAGAGATGATATGGAAGATTTAGAAGTAGTTCTGCTGAAAGGAGTTTGAGTAGTGGTCAATATGTTGAATATATATACTTTGCCTACCTAGAACCTGCAGGTGTATGTGTTTTACAAATATGTACATGAAGTCGTAAGCTGACAATTTTGAGAGCAGTTGATATCAAATTTTTTAATGTGTTCATAAAAGCGTTTAAGGTGGTGGTAGGTCATTTAAGTTTTCGTAACTTATTTTTTCTTTTTTACTCAACTAACTAACTTAATACTTACTTAACTAACTTACTTTTTATAAATGAATTTAGTAGCTTTTGCACGTTAAAGAACTAGACTAAAACTACCCTTATGCACATTAAAAAGCTTAATTTTGTAGCAAGCTTTTCAGCAGACACTGTCACAGTAGTCCAATTTCGTGATTTTTGGCATTTCTCATGTTTTGCTTGTAAAATTGACAGTTGATTACCAACTAATTTTATTCGTTACACCAAAATAACCAATATTAGGGTGAATCGCAGTGCTAAGTTTGATGTATTTATGTGACGCAGGAAAGAAGTTACGCATGTTCAAGTTTGAATTTTTTAGGATTTTGGGGATACAAATTTTTGAATCTAAATATTTCACTCATTACGCTGAATTAAAACGACTGATAAAAATGACACATCAGAAATTGTCTGAAACATGTACCTAAAATAACGCATAAAAATATTGTAGCAGCGAGACTTGAGATTTACTCCACGGAAGAACATTTTTTTACAAATTCTGTTGGTGGATTTGATGTAAAACAAAGTCTAAGTATTCATAATTTTTGAAATTTTAGCAAAAAGTAGACAAATATGTATGCCAAGTTGTCACAATTTTTCGTCAAAATCCTACTAGTAGTTGTCAAGTTTTTGGAACTTTTCTGTAATGTGCAATAGCTCAAAAAGCAAAGTTACATACATAACTCTGACGTAATCTCAAAAAGCGAAACTCGGAAGGATAAGTTTTGGTATCTAAATTGTAGGTTTTTGACATGCCCGTGTGTCAATTTTTTTTCACTATACTTCCGTTTTGACTAGCTACTACTTTGGCTTAGCAAAACCTAATATTTACAAAAAATTGTGCTCACTGGTTTGAAAAATATTTTCTGTGTAAATTAAAAATGGATATTCTAAGCTATTTTAGCAGGTAGTCATCCCATTAGAGTTAATAGTTTTTCTATTTAATATATTGTGTAACATTATTATCAATTGAAAATTAATCGAAAGTCACTCCTGCAGAACTGTCGAAAACGTTACTACCACCTTAATTGCAATTTTAACGCGCAAAACATGATACAGATTAACGCCCGTTTCACAGTGAGCCTATGTTTCTTGCTGACATACTGTTTTTCTAATTATATATGGTTTGTCAGATAATTGAAACTAATTTTAATAAAATTAACGGCGCTTCACCTCCATTTTCTATTTCATATAATTTTTTTCACATTTGCATACCATTATTTTCAAGCTATTTACATTTAGCTTATTAGTGTTTTTGCATTGCCATCACACTAATAGTCATAGGTTTGTGGTGTATTAATGGTTTCATAATTGATTTTTTGTGATTTAAGATCTGCATTACCTTTCTAATACCAAATATATACAAGATACAACATAGACTTAATATATGCTTAATAAATACCCTTTATAAATACTATATAAATATTTAAATATATAAATATACTTTATAAATACCGGAGACAAATGTCAATATTATATAAGATCGGTTCAAGTTCTATCCGTATAATCGCTTCTTTTATTTCATCAGTGTGTCTTCCAATAAGTCTATGTCCCCTCGATTTCCATTAATGACCCATTCCACAAAGTTACGTTGGTTTTTGAGTTGATATTCGGTCAAGGGAGCGTTATAGCTAGTGTCAATGTCCCAATTTTTCAGTACAATCACTTCGTCACTATCTTCCTTCGTTTTGCCTTGTTCCGTCTCTTGAGAGGATTCTAAACACGCAAATGGTAATGCTAAACTACGTACCAGGGCCCGATTTATCGTAGCAAAATGTTCTTAATCGAAAATGTTCGTCATCGAAAATTTTGAATTGATGGAAACATTTTTCGACGGCAGACACAACACTAAATTATAGCAAATGTTCGTCACCGAAAATGTTCTTTAAAAACATGTTCGTCATCGAAAGTTCGTCATCAAAAATATTCGTCATCGAAAATTTTTTCGATGACGAGCTTTGGTCTTTTGCAACATTATTATGTTCAAAATGACAAAAGCTCGTCATTGAAATTTTATTTCAACGGTAAACATTTTAACGTCTCGAGCTCTTTTAAACTGTTCGCCGTTGAAATAAAATTTCGCAAAAAAATTATTAAAGTCAGCTGAATTTCACAATTTATATTTTGACGAATATTAATCTCACTAAAAGTCAGTTTTAGCGTGTATGGATGTAGATATGTGCTTGCTAGCAGACTTCGACAACGAAAAGATTTTTGATATTTGTTGAAGGGCAAGAGCTTGGAAGTAATTCAGAAAAATTAATCAACCCTTTAATGTGCACTGTGAACCTTAGGCACCGCAAGTTATGGATATCCAATCTGGAGCTGAAAAACTTGGCCATTTTATTCTAGTCAACTGATGTTCACCTGACAAAGAACTAGACAAAAAATTACCTTTTCACAAATTTTCAGATTAAATTTCAACATGTTCTTTCAACTTGATAGCAATTTCATTTGTATACTTTTTAACTAACAGTAGTTGAAATGCATATCATGCACGGTTCTACGCATCAGAACAATGATGCATCTGTGTTGTGGTGTTTGTTGTGTTTTTTTTTTGCTGGAGTTTTTCTCTCTTGTGTGTGTGGTGTGTGCTCTCGGGGTGGATTTTTTTTTCTGTTTGTTAGGTTTGTTTGGGATTTTGGTTTGGAAAGGTGAGTACAATGAAGGAAGTCGCAATCGCAGTTTTTCATTTCTCTCATCCTGAAAGTTTGCTAATGAATTTTATTTTATTTTTTTTTAAAATATAAAAAATAATGAGTTTTTAGTTTTATTATTTATGCATATAGCCGGTGTACAATAACTAAGGTGTTAGCGCAGGGAATCTCGCGCTGATTGGCGTCATGTTGCCTGCGCGTCTGCCTTACCAAAACACCAATAGCTGCTTATCAAAAAAACGTATTACATGAATAGGAGGGTGATCAGACAGTACATATGGTTAGCACTCTTTATCAGAATCATACACAATGGCAAAACCAATAGCGTATCAAAAAAGATCCTAATTTAAGATCCATTGACGTTAATTTATTCATTTGTACATTATGCGCTAGCCCCTTCACCAAAAGTTTCTTTGTGTAGATTGTTGTTCCTTCTAGAGAAGGAACTATTGTTTTGAAATCAACTCTGCATAGTGTAAAAGTAGCGGACACATGTTGTCCAGCGAATATGATTAACACGTAAAGTCAGTATGGGAACTGACTGCTCTTTTTTTGAAGACAAGTATTTTTTACTATGTTTAATGAAATAATGGTCAAAAACATATAAAAAACATATAAAAACTTTTGCCTAGGTATTGAATTGTCATTTTACTAACAAATTGTGACTTGGAAAACTTTTGTTCGGTAATTTTTCATACTCGATACACATGTTAATCGCGTGATCGTCTAGTCTGGTGTCTGGCTTGTACTTTCCTTCTATATAGTCATAACTAAACATCGTTACCCATCGAACTGTCATGGTCGAGTGGTCAAAAGCACTATGTTGATATGTACTTCGAGAGTTCGACCCCCATATGTTGAATTTTTGTTGCAACAACTTTACGCAGCTTTTGTCAGCAAAAACAGTTTTGATATGAGATTTTTTTTGGCGAGGAAAGCGATTGCGTCAATGAATTCGCAAGCAGTTGCAATTATGGCATGTGTTTTCGACATGAGCATTGAAACTAAATAGTTCAGCTGTACACAGGTATTAGTGCGAATCTGAATTTTCCTAGGTAAAATAAGCAGAATTTTACTCAGCAAAGGAACCTCGTCCCATTTGGGGGCCTGCTTGTTTTGAATGTGTTTACCTATTCACTCTGCTTTAGTGCTTAGTGAAAACATTTTTCCTGTTGGGCCACAGCCCAACAGGTCTTTAATTTTGATTTTGAATATTCAGTGTGCTGCAAACGTTAAACTGGTCATGTGCGGAGTGTGTAAACTGGTCATGTGCGGAGTGTGTTTTACACGTCCGCCAGCGTTACATTGCACCCGTCACCTACATTTCACCTGCATAATAACACTTTTGCTCCCTTGCTTTCGTTAATGACTGAGTTTGTGTGAATTCCGCCGTTACATAGGATTAGAAAAAATTGCAAAAGAATGCTTTCCCCGGATTCGCTCTTCCAGCCTTCGGTTTAAGAGTGCAACATCTAACCACTACACCATGCTTGGTTCTGCTATATTAGACCTAACGACATGAAGTAGTGCAAACAGTAAATGTTTGTTATCGGAAAATATAAACATGGATGTGTTCCATCAGTTTACGTTAAAGTAAAGTTCGGGTCATTTGCTGAAGTAGAAGCTGATGTACACTGCATAAGTGTACTAACCGCTTTTATAATTTTTGAAACTTTGCCAATAAAACGTTAACTATGTACATACATAACAGCCTGTGCCACAAGGTTTTGCAGTCTGACTAGCTGATAGAGATTTAAGCATGCATCAACAATTACTTATTAGCTGCCCCAACAGGTTTACGATGGCCTCTGGCCAATGTACTTAAAAATTAAAACTTTATGCTTACTGAAGGATTTTGCCGAAAATTGGGCTTGTTTGCATAACACATTTGCTTGTTCTTATTTGAATGATACATAAGAAGAGTACATAAAAGTGTTTCGCTGTATTGATGAAGATGAGTATGTGTGTGTGTTTGTGTGTGTGTGTGTGTGTTTGTGTGTGTGTGTGTTTGTGTGTGTGCACGAGCAGCTTGCAGCTTGCTTGCTTGCGTGCCCAACGTGCAATGCCAATCAGCAATCAGACGGCGAGTGCACTTGAGTGCTGATTGGAACACGTGCACAGGCACAGGTGTCTGGCCAAGAGCAACCCGCTTCTGATTGGCGGCATACGTGCTTACTAAAACTTGAAGGTAGCACGAAAATAACAAAAATAACGAAAGCTTAACAAAGCTGATTTGAACGCAGTCTAAGTTATTCTAATCTAATTCACAAAGCCTGTTTAGTTAAACACAAAGCCTGTGTGTCACCAACTCAATAGTCAAGACCCCTATTAAAACTGGCAATTTTGGCTATAGGTGCATTGGTGGGGGGGGCAGTTAACCCTCACCCACGCCCATGTATGGTAAGAGACGTCATGTGCATGCATGGCGTCGCCTGCACTGCGCCTACGACCCACTACTCAGGAGGGGTCTACAGTGATGGCAAGTTATGTTACAAACCCGCGGGTTGGGTGGGGTCGAAAAATTGAATAAGAGCACTGTGAAACTAGTCAAAGCTAAAAAGTACTAAAAATTTGAAAAAATACGCAAGTAAAACGCTAAAAAATTACTTAGACTAACCTTAGACTAGCCAAAAGGCTAGTCTAAATTTAACACTAGCCTAGCGTTTAAGTTTAACGAGCGTTTAAGTTAGACCAAGAGTACATAATAGGAAGAGTATGACACTTTCCCTATTATGCCTGGCAGCGCGCGTCCAATGCGGAGCGCGAAATAGCCAGTTTATGTACGGTTTTGAGGGGAGTACCCCCCCCCTCAACTGAAGAGCCCGTATTCCACTAAGGGGGGGTACCCCCCCTCAAAACGATACCCGTACTCAACTGAGGGGGGTACCCCCCTCAGTTCAGTACCCGGTCTTCAGTTGAAGGGGGGTACCCCCCCCCCCTCATTTCAGCACATCAACGAAAGTCCTTGTTAGTGTCTTGAAATGAGAGGGGGTACCCCCCCTCAGTTAAGTACGGGGTATCATTTTGAGGGGGGGTACCCCCCTCAGTTGAGTACGGGGTATCATTTTGAGGGGGGGGTACCCCCCTAAGTTGAGTACGGGGTCTTCAGTTGAGGGGGGGTACCCCCCCCCTCAAAACCGTACATAAACGGGCTATTTCGCGCTAATAGGAAGAGTGTCCTACTCTTCCTATTTTGTACTCTTGGTTAGACTGACCTTGTGAATCACACATAGAACAGAATAAAATTTAGAACACGAAAATAGAACAAATTTTACGTGCTAATCATATGTCACATGTTGCTAGACTTAGACTGGGTTTAAAAGTTCGTTTAGCTATGTAGATTGCGTCTAAACGCAGTCTAAAACTTAGACTGGGTCTCCAAGTTAAACGCACTTTGTGAATTCTACCCCGAGTGTATCACGATTCCTATATAAATTGAAACACTAAAATGTACTCTTGCTATTAACAAGTATTATTAGAACACCACTCACGACTTGAAGCCATTTGTCAAGCAGTTCGTACAATAACAGAGGCAACCGTCGTCAACTTGTTTTAATTATCAATTTAAGCCGTTTTGACTCCTTTATAAGCTTTTTTAAAGATTAGTCAAAACAATCCCACTTACAGTTTCCGTTGAATGATTATTTCAACAGCAAAAATTCATGCTTCACTTATCCTACTTTGTTTTTCGTCAAATTTAAGAATTAGTTAATTTAATTGAAGTAAAAGGGAAGCAATAGTCTAGACTACTTTTCAACCTTGAATGAAATCATTTTGACTATACACCCAGTTCCCTTGCTGAGTGAAAAGTATACTGTAGTGATGCTTGTGTTGAAACAAAGAGGAGGCCCCAATTTAGAAAGAATGAAAGAAATGGGAAAGAAATGGACTCGCCGGGAATCGAACCCAGGCCGCCTGCTTCGAAGACAAGCATGCTAACCACTACACCACAGCCCCCGAGTCTCATAGGCCCTAATTCTCATTTACAACGGGGTCCCCTTTCGAACATCGTTGCGACCCGGCAACGATACTCATGCTCCCGGGGCGAACCCGATGCCTCAAGGGCTGAGCACATTCACACGTAGGCCTCCAAGCCTACTTCAGTCACACAACACACTGAGGGTTTCCTGGCTTACCCGCAACCACAGGGTTTCTTGATTGACTCAGAACTATTCCCAACCAATACCGAGGGGTTTAACCGGTTCACCCGTAACCGAAACCCATGGTTTTCTCCAGTTCACCCCTAAACCGAGGGTTTTTCGGATTACCCTTAACCGAGAGACCACACAAGAAAGAGACCATGTACACATTCATACTGCACAAGGCACAAGTACCGTAAGCGTTGAAGTGCCAACTGCGAACCTCAACCCAGGGCATGGGGCTCCTAACCCACCTCCAAAGACGGTTCGGGGATAAGGCTGTCCTGAGGACCCGGCCCTATCCTCTCCGTCCTATGTCACGGTCGCCACTATGTTGAAACAAAGAGGTGGCCCCAATTTAGAAAGACTTTAAGAAATGGAGGCGCCGGAAATCAAACCCGGGCCGCCTGTTTCGAAGACAAGCATGCTAAACACTACACCACAGCCCCCGAGTCTCATGGGCCCTAATTCTCATTTACAACACTTGCATAACTACGGAATGTCTATAGTTTAGAAAAAGTACGGCCAGCATCGTGCATTTCAGATAAAGTTTCGGCAAAAATTAAGCCTGAACAAAATCATTGCAGCTAAGTCTTTATTTGAGTGGAAAAAAAATGAAGGAAAATAAAAACAATTTTTATCTTAAAGAGAGGTGCCATGAAAATTTAAAAAAAATTACAGAAAATCTTTTTAAAAAAGAAAAACAATTTTAAAAAAGGAGGAAAAATTAAATGAAAATTGAAACAAAATGAAAAATAAGAAAGAAACAAGATAGAAAAAAATGAAAGAAAAGTAAGTAGAAGAAAACTTTGAACTGCAAAAGAAAATTCATTAGCGCTGATGTATTACATAAATGAAGAGCACGCGCAGTCTGTCTGAAAATTTTTTGACTTATGAATTACGTATGTGCGTCTTTATTACATTATTGATTCCAGTCACATTTAATTCAGACTTAACACCATGTACTCAGGTACAAAAAAACTGTCCTGCCCTTTCATTGCATAAAGAACATCGCCTAAATGGCTCAAAAACTGTAAGGTCACAAATAAAACTAGGCTGCAACAAGCAGCAGTTTTCTGCCAACTTTTTTTAGTAATTTTTTGTTGTCAACAGTTATTACTTATGTTGTAAATGAGAATTAGGGCCTATGAGACTCGAGGGCTGTGGTGTAGTGGTTAGCATGCCTGACTTCGAAGCAGGTGGCCCGGGTTCGATTCCCGGCGCCTCCATCTCTTTCATTCTTTCTAAATTGGGGCATCCTCTTTCTATTCAACACTTACACTAAGTTGGACCCTGCCGCGGTAAAATTTTAAAATATTTAAAACAACCAAAATACAGTACTGGTCAAAGGTACATATAAATAAATGCCCGCTGCGGAACCCACAGCATTTATTATTAATTTAATCGCTTTTGGGCATCATTATACTTTTAACGTACAGCGGGGAGACCGGGCACCCTAGTCATCAACTATTTATTCAGTCAACTATATCTAGTTTTTATTTGTGGTCAAAGTTGGGACCAAGCGACAGTTGGCGTATATGAGTTTTTG
Organism: Trissonchulus sp. WLG1_4; assembly: GCA_030248245.1. Classification (NCBI taxonomy): domain Eukaryota; kingdom Metazoa; phylum Nematoda; class Enoplea; order Enoplida; family Ironidae; genus Trissonchulus; species Trissonchulus sp. WLG1_4. The sequence goes on along the minus strand of JASANF010012003.1, from coordinate 1,656 downwards.
ATGGGCATTAGATGTACTTCACACATACGTTTGTGGGGGGGGCTTGACTTTTTTACGATTGGAAATTCACCCAAACCAGAGTGGACATTCCCCTTTTGGACCGGTTATTCAAACCAAAATTATTTTCAACCCAAATTAGACTAAGCAAGCACACATCCTTTCTATCCGGCTAACGGCTCACCCACCCCTCCCAAAATTAATTCGGATGCCTACGTTTTTTCGCACTAAAATCCAGCATAATAAAGTTACAAATCACTTTTCTGGATAATAAAATAATACTCGAAATTAAAATAGGCTCATTAGATTAAGTACATAGTATTAATTCAACAAACGAATGGCAAAAACTTACCTTAATCCTTTCTATGAAAACTGAAATGAGTGGTTTTACCTTATTCTCACCAAACTTTACTTTCTTAGATTAATTGTATTAGGATACTAAACGACATGGACTACTGCTTACATAAAAGTAAGATTTCAGCTTGCAGACAAAGGTACTTTCTAAATCACTGTATATCTGCGAAAGACTCATCCATCAAAAAGTCATAGGCTAATACGTTAACAGTCAATTCTGAACCGACATTTTCACTGCCCGTGCACCAAGTCTGCCAAAATATGTCCGTGTTTTGGCAAACAAATTTACATGTACAGCTGCTGGTGAGTGGTGGGCAAGCGCTTATGGCTCAAGCCGAAGCTGGGGTAGGTGTTAGGAAAAGTCAACTAGCCCGGTTACCGTACTTCGCAGCCGGCGGAGCTTCTTGGTCACAACGGCGGGTCTTCCGTACGGGCCGGGATTGCCGTATGAGGGCTTACATAAAGGGACTGCGCAATAGGCGCAAGCGCAGTAGACGCTACCTGACAACAATGCCGAAACGCACGACCTACTAATAAGTAAAAGAGCACACACTAAAATATTCCAAGTTAGCAGGCACTCAAAGTACCACGGAAAGTTAGTATAAAACAGACCGGGCAGAAACCAACGCCGCGAAAACACAACCACGCGTACACACCAACCAAACATTAGGCAGCCCATAACATAACCAAACCATGGGCAGAATTAACACAACGCATTAAATTTGACGATTGGTCAAGCAAGCTGTTCTTCATTTCATTTTTTGCATTTCATTTTTTCTTTGGGTTTTTTATAAATTGCACTCTGCACTGCCTTAACTCATAACTGTTGGTTTTATTTTCTTCTGTGTTGGCTCTTCCAGTTCTTTTGTAGTTCTATAGTCGATGCTCTATTTCTTTTTGTTCCTTTATCGATGTGGTTTTAGTATTTAGTATCCGAGTCTTTGATGTGGCATAACTATTCCTCTTGTCTTGTTTATACATCGTGTGCTTTTCCTAGCTCCATTTCAAGTTAACCTTGTCAAGCGGTAGTTAGTCGACTGATTCTCTGCTGTTGTATCATTAGTTGTTACACAGTTTTAGTTTGATTTCACTATGCAGTTTCTTCAGCGTTTCGTTATTCTCCTTCCTGTGTATTCACGTTGTACTTGCTGTGCTGGATTCTGTACTTTATGTCTGTGGTAATTAAAGTTTCACTGAATATTTGCAGTGCTTGTATCATCAAGGTGAAGACTATGGTATTCTGGAACTAGTGGCAGCAGTAGCACAGGTACTGGTCATGGTGTGGTTTGAGTGGCAGTGGTGGCG
>JASANF010012002.1:0-14906 GCA_030248245.1 Trissonchulus sp. WLG1_4 | reverse complement strand
GGTAGCGCACCGAGTCCCGATGAGACAAATTTTGGATACAGCAAAAGTTTTTATACGTATTCAAAGCTTCACTGGTACTGGAGTTAACAAAAACAAACAATAATCACACCGCAGAGACGTCTATATAACTTAAATTTAGCTAAAACGTCGTGTTTGACATTGGGCTATTAGGGTCATGAAGGACACCCATCCAACATGGAGGAGGGACTGGGGAGGGCACAGTACGAGGGTCCGACAACCCTGGGGAAGGCTCTGGACCAAGTAAAAGGGGGCACACTCCCACTCCCAACTAAAAATATGGCAGATTATTTTGTTTTGTGTTCTTTATTCTGTTGTGCCTCATTTGTTGCGTTCTGTTCTACAGTGCAAGTGTCCAACATGTAAATATCTGATGTAATTGTTTTGTATATTGTACATATGTACATGCTCTATACTACATTAAAAGTAGTATGATGGTGTTTCGTCTATTTGTTTAAATAACAGGCTAACTTGAAGCTTGATAATGAGTGTAGGCTTGGGTTTTGAGCAGCTAAGTAATATATTGCACAAGTACTGCTGAAGCGAAAAAAGTGTGTAAACTAGAAAAGAAAAATGCCCTGCGGAAAAAAGTCATAATAGGACGACTGCGAAGATTTGCACTTTTGATTGAATCAGTAGGTATCAGTAGATTAGCAAGTAAAGGTGACTGAAGCGGAAAAATGAGCTGCTAAAAGTTTGGGAACTAGAGGTTAATGGTGTCAGAAATAGGCCGCTTTGCTGCGCCCTATTATTGCGGGCACCACGGCTGTACTATCCATTTACTCCATTTGCGTATGTAGTGCCATCTGCAACTAAGGGTCGAATCATACTTCTATACGGACGGACATTAAAACATAGTATGGGAAAACGGATGAACTGCCGACTGGATATGCATGTATTTCCAGTGCCGGTCTGCCCTAAAGATCATGTACTCTATTTCCGCATGCCCGTATGCCTGTGCAGTGTGCAGCCATATAATCCTGCATATGTTCCAATGTCCGTCTGGTCTAAAAGTATGAATCAAAAAAACGGACTAAACCGGTCTTATCATCCTTTGCCTGTATGCCCTACTCAAGTATGACTGTACCTGTCGATGAATGCTTACTATTGCGTGTTGCAATACACTTGTCAGATGCGTGTCATGTTAAGCTAGTAATATAAAACCGACGTTGCCAGTTCTCGTAATCTGGCTAGTCTTTATTTTGAAATCACCTGACGCTGACACCTACAAATTCCACTATCAAACAGCAATGCCATATGGCTTGTACAGATTACAAGACAACTCTGTATAAATAGCTCTAGAATTGCTGTTTCTCGTTTAGCCGAAGGTGCCCGCAATAATAGGGCGCAGCAAAGCGGCCTATTTCTGACACCATTAACCTCTAGTTCCCAAACTTTTAGCAGCTCATTTTTCCGCTTCAGTCACCTTTACTTGCTAATCTACTGATACCTACTGATTCAATCAAAAGTGCAAATCTTCGCAGTCGTCCTATTATGACTTTTTTCCGCAGGGCATTTTTCTTTTCTAGATGAATTTATATGTTGAATTTGTAACAAATCACGTGATTTTACAATATTTATTACCTACAATATTGTTACAATTTCAGGACTTGTAAGGTTGAGCAACAGGCCCCAGAATGTAGTGTACTCCTGGTGTTAACAGACCTAGTTTCAATTTAATCTTTAGCCCGGGCCGTAGTCTGTGCTCACGATATCACCTATGAAGCATTTTTTGCCACGGACAAGGATTCGAAGCAGGCTTCCTCCAAAACGACAACCGCGGCCCCCCGTCGGCCCCTGGTGCAGCTGACCTGGAAATTTTCTCACGAAGAGCACGCACGTTTCCATGACGACGATTCTCATTGGATTCGATGGGGTCGCCTGAAAATACCGCCAAACTTCACACTGGCTGAAAATGTGGACAATGACGGCTGGTTGTCCAATTATACTATGGATACAACTGATGCACATGTGCGGAAAATATACAAGGTGCTTCAATCGGATCGGTTCATTGTAATGTAACAAACGTTGTTTTGAAGGCATTTTTAGACCCGACAAGATAGTGAATATAACTTATTTCAGTTATTTCTTAGCAGTTCTATATCACTCGCTTAGAATGTTGATCTTTTCAGCCGCAAGATATAAGAAATAATCATGCCAGTTGCCACAAGCTGATTTTATACACTATTAGTAGCGTTTAGTTAATTTGCAGGCTGAGCGGAAATACGGCTGTAAATATGAATCGATTATTATTGGTCAGTCATACAGTTTTAGTCATATTTAGTAGAGTTTTCTTCGTTTCAGGAAGCTAGTATATTATCACTGGAGAATTTTGATTTTGATCAACTTTATGGTGTACAGGTAAGTTGTTTGTTGTGTAAAACTTTTCCAAATTGTTGACCAACACCTAAAACTGCAACAAAAAAATCTGTATCAAATAGTCGGAGTCAAGTATCAAATGTCACTTGGTTTCTTTGCGGAGTTAAAAGGCACCCCATATTAAGTTATAGAAAATATAGTGAGTGTAAATGCATTCAAATAGCGAATCATTTAGAATATTTCACTGAATTGGCTTTTTTGTCATTCCCCTATTATTTTGTCACCTAGAATACTTCTACATTACAGATCTGCGCTTTTCACGCCCACATTTTGCCGTTGGACTTGCTCTGGCAACAACACGACATTTACCCCCTGCTTTTAACTCTTCCACCAAGTACGAACATGTTTTGTTTTCCCCTTTTATAGACCCTTTTAAAGCCCGGTTGATACTCGTCCTCTTCCGTATGTCCTTAACGACGAGTATGAACTGGGCTTAAGAGTGCATAAAGATCATTAAGTGATTTTTGCCATAGCAAAATTGCAAGGCACTCAATCTTTCTCAGTATTGTCACACTTAATACAGCATTATTGCAGGCAGGTATAAAATCCGTTGTTAAGTTAATGTGCTTACTCTAATCTAAGTAATATTACTTTGTGAAAAGGCATAACTTATTTCGTTGCGTATTGCAGACGAGGACAGCCACCGTTCGCGCCACCTCACCTACAGCACCTCAATTCTGGTGGTGATCATTGTGATTGTGATTGTGGTTGCCATCATTCTCTCCATCGTCTTTCATTATCTTGCTGGTCATGAGTATATTGAGGTATAAGAGTATTATTTGGAAATTAGATTTGGTGCTATTCATGTGTGCCAATTAATTAATAATATGTTTTTGTAATAATTTATGATATTAACTTGAGTAAACTACAAAATTTAAGAGTAATTTACTAAAATTTGACCAGAAAAATGCTGAGCCGTGAGAAAAATAGAATATAGACGGCGTGATTTTTGTGACTACTCGCTGTACTGTTGTTTGATTTGTCTTGCTTGTAATTTGTTCTTTTCTTAATTAAATCTCATGTTTTTTCTCGGGGTCCAGCACTTTTTGGTCATACTTTAACCCGTTTTATTATTTTGATAATATATCTCCCGATTTTTTCTTTCAGGCCCCAATCAAACGCTGCCTAAGCCGCATAGTGATTTTTTGCTCAGCGCTCCGTGAGCGATCGCAGCGCCGCCGGGCGTCTCAATTGGACACTATACGCAGTGCCACCGTGAAAACAGGGTCCTGGGTTGCGGTTCGGACCAAGCCCCGTGCTGGCTTGAATCTCAGTGCCGACCCGCAGACCGCCAACACTCTAAGTCAGTCACAAGACCATCTGCAACGCTTCCTGAACGATGAAAGTCTGCCGAGTTGGCTGCGTTATGAAGAAGGACGGTATTGAAAAATGACCAACTGTTTTTTGTAACCACAATTTATTCGGTGTAAATTTGTTTTACTGTTGCAAAATTTTACTACTTTTTTAAAAAGCAGACTTTGTGCTGATTGAGCCACTGTTTCTGCTAAAAACGGAGCTTAACGTCAATTTGAAGCCTTGTTATTATGTCATGGTATGTAGTCACATTTAACAATTGACGTGCCCAGGTAGCTGAAAAATTGATTAAGCTTAGTGGTCGAAACTCGAAACAGTTACTTTCAGGTTTCATTCTTCAGTTAATTCGATTTCGGTGCACAATAATACGAAAAAACATAGATGTCAAGCGACAGTAGAAATTATTACCAGAATTTATTTTGTTACAATACTCTGCGCCCTGTGGTCAGATTTCAAAGATAATTTAATCGTTTGCGATGCAGTGCTGCCAATGGCTGGGATTTACAAAAGGTGTTTAGCTTATTGTCGGAGAAGTCAACTTGTGAGTTCAAAATCCAGCTGGAAATTTTACTACTGCGACTGTTAAAAACAATTTAGACGGGGTCTACTGTGAATCCTGCCATTTTTTTAATTGAATGTTAACTGCTAAGTATATACTTTTTTTGTTATTTTATATTTTATTGTGAACTTCTGTTGTTAAGTATTTTATAAGCTTGCTCTTTAACTTCAGTTTAGAAGGAATTCAAAGCCTGGAATAGGCATTGGAAAACGCTTGACAAAAGAGATTAATGTTTATTGTTTCATTTGTAGTTACCAAGTTTTTTGTTTACTTGGTTACTTATTAGTGTACAGTTTTTTACTTTAGCCATTATTCATATTTACAAGCTGTCATTGTGTGCATTGGTGTTTGCATATATTGAAAAGTCATGAATTAACTTAAAATGAGTTTTATTTTAATAAAAGAGAAATTATGTTTTTGTTAATGGGGTAGCCAGTCATTTATATTTACCTTTACGTGTAGTTCACATGTCGCGAAATCACGATCACGCATGAAGTGTCTTATCATGCAGAACAATGGGCACTGTATTCCAAAGTAAAATGTCACTTTTTCCACTGTGTTACACTGCTTCGGTAGGCTTATCATTGTAGGTTACTTTTATGTTATATTATTTTGGCATAATAGTCGAAAATATTATTTTAATTTCACATATTCCTTATTAACTGTGACTTTTAAATACATAACAAACACTAAGTAAGCTATAAACTAAAATTTGCTTTGTTGACGAAAATATTTTGGACGGGACCATTTCCGGGTTTTTTGATTCCAAAGAACTTCACTTCATAACTTTTAGTTGGAATTGTTGAAGATCGTATAACACAATTTTTTACGCGGCCCCCTACTATATTGAGATTTTCATTCTCCTACGTTATTTCGGGTAGGTCAATTTTCTTGTGTTAATTAACACTAGAAAAGCAGGTACCCCCGTCTTCTCTCTACCTATGCATCTACCTAACTTGAGAGTTGGCTTTTCAGCCATGACACAATTCTCGCATCGAACTGCACAACTGAAAGGGCCGGAGTGGGATCGAACCACTAACATTGCGATTCTTAATCCAAAGCTCAACCAACTGAGCCAACCGGTCGCTGATAACATGGCATGTATAAAACAACAAAACTTCATGGAGCTAATCAGCAGAGCAACTGTAGCAGCAGAACTACTTTTTTTACGTGCTTTCCTTACGATCTTTGTTACGATTACCGAATTTTGTTACCATACTTTGTTACTGATGCCAAAACTGAAAATAAGCTCTTTATTACTTAATCAATAATTTCTTCTGAAGCTGTTTTTGCTTCTTCTAAATTTAGAAGTTCGATTAAACAGAATTATTCGTCTACACTACGGTACTACCTAATGCATGAACCCATAATGCATGAAGAACGGTTACGGTATACTTAAATCTTATGTATCACTAGAGTGCATATAATCTAAATTTTTCAAATAAGTTGTTGTGGCTCGTTAGTCTAGTGGTCTGATTCTCGCTTCGGGTGTTTGAGGTCCATGGTTCGATTCCGGACGAACACATTTTTTTATTATTTATTAAGCGTTTGTGAAAAATAGTTTAATCTTTTCTTCCAAGGAACTTGCAAGTATTTTTGAAATTTCTTTAGGTAATGATTTTTCAAACTGTTTTTCAGAATGTTAAACATTGACCAATATTCTTTTTTTATGGAATGAAAAACCGTCCTATGGCCCGTTTTCTTGTTTCCGAACCGAATTTGTATTGTACAAAATATAAGTAACAAATTTACAGCACGTAGTTCTTGAATTCAAGACCCCGTTTACCAGTAAGGCTTTGGAGAAACTCAGCAGTAAACGTGTGCGGAAATTAGGATTGCACTTATCCACAAATAAAGGCCGCGTTTTATATTTCCTCTGGAATATTGACACTGAGTCCTCACAATGTAACCCCTTTTCACTCAGCAGAAGAGCTTGTTTACAGATTATTATCAGTACGTTTGCATAGTACATAGATCAGCGTGTACATTAATGTAGAAAACCGCCGCGTAAAAATCGTCTGACTAAAGACCTGTTCACACGAGGGAGCATGAGCGGGCGCACACCCACACTTGGCTAGGTACTGCATTGTGTGAAATAATGCAGCAGGCAGTGTGAAAATAGAATGCGCCCGTTCATGCTCCATGGCGTGCGCCATGCAATGCGCCATGGCGTACGCCATGGAGCAAAGTGCGCCCTCGTGTGAATAGGCCTTCAGCAAAGCTGTTTCCTTCGAATTGGTAAGCGCGAAAACACCTGGGAAAAAGACACAGTGTCACGGTTTAAATTTTCCCTCGATGTAAATTTCTCCTTCGGAAAATATACCTGCACCGGGCCCCGGGCAAAAACCGGGTTCAATAAATAGTCTGATCAAAAATGTTGAACTGAGGCAAAACAAAACATGTGATTTCTTTATCAAAAGTAGGTACAGCCAGTAGCTGTAAAATAGCGTCATTTGTTTTCTCGGTGTGCTCCATTTTTTGTCGGACTTCAAATCAACTACTTCTGTTTAGGTTAACCCAATGGAAGCTTCCGTAGTGAGCTTAAGCCAGCGCTTATTCTCATGCACTCGAAACCGATGGATTATTTTCACCTTGGTGCATCTCGATATCTTATTACAAATCGCAGTCGGTGTAATTGCTCTGGCTATTGGTCTGGCATATCAAGAAAGTTTGCCTAGTTGTAGATACTGTATCATGAATTCTAAATTTCTGGAATTCGTCGATCCTAACGAATACGGCTATACTGGATTCTACTCCCACCACGAAGTTATAAGTAGTCTGACTGTTCTACTTTCCTGTTATATTTTAACAGCTTTTGCAGCTTTATGGGGGCTGCTTCGAAAAATACCGTACTTACTGTTACCCCTACTAATCGTAAAAACTACCATAATACTAGCGTCATTACCCTTGCTTCTATATCTTTTGGTGACCCTTAACTGGCCTTACACAATTTTTGCCGTGGTAGTCGATATTTTGGGATTTGTTGAATGTCTACTGCTTTTACGGTGTTTTGAACTGTACGAAAATGGTGCCAAAATTGTAACGTCGCAGCCCGGGCCGCCCCCAGTACCCATAATTAATATGGACACACTTTTTCACACGGGAGAGCGCTATAGAAATATATCTGTGGCCTCGCAAACGTCTTCTATTTGCACTGATCATCCAACAATCGCTACTTTATTGACAGACGTGGCGCCATTAAAACGCCCCGCACGACCCACAATTTCTGGCGACTCTTATATGCACTTGACTGCGACGGGTTCATTTCGAAATGGTATTAAGCAAATTGTCAGAAACGGACGTTTCAAAGTGGAAAAAGTAGAAAAGAACTGATAATTAGTTCTATAACAATGTCATATATAGTCTTCCTTTTTCTGTGTGCGATTGATAAAATGACTTTGTATCGAAAATTCGTGATAAGTTTCTATAAATTTAATTCAGTTACAAATTTTTATTGCCATTGACGAACATTGTCAACAAAACTTGACAGAAAAGAGAATTTGCGCCATAAAAAATACTAGTTCACACTAATTTGCTTCAATCCATTTGATTGTTTGATTCGTTGACATGTCATACAAAACAAGTTTATTAAGTTATGTAACTAATAAATTTAGTTAGGTATATGTAATGTATATATTAAATGTTTATAGGTATGTTTGTGCCATGCATGTTCAATTTCTAACTAATATGTAATGCTGTAATATATGACATAGCGGTTTATGCTATGAAGAACGGACTGAACAAGTTAAAACAAGCAATTCCTATAAAGAACACAAAGTTCCACCTGAAAATAAGCAAAGTGCAAATTGAGCGGAGGTTTAAATATATTTAAAATTAAACTTTTAACCAGAACCAGAGCAGAAGTTTTGTTGTGACGTTTTCATTACTAACTAACTGCTTTCGAAGCGTGCATCGTTTACCAAACCAGTCATACAATGATAATTTCAGTTTCTTAACTGAATCAGTTGCCTCTGCATAAGCACGTGACCACTTTTAAAACTATTTTTATATTTGATGTTATTTGATGATTTCTTTTGCTTAATGACAAAGTTTGTTTGATCTACTCATCAGTAAATGTGAGCAGCAATGACACTCACAGTCATGCCTGATGATAACGCAGCCACTACTCACTCAGTAGAGGAGCCTTTAGTATTATGTAATACTTATGTACTACCAGAGACGTACATGGGGATGGATTGGCATGGGGGTTCTGAGGAGACACCGAAATTTGACATTCCGAGAAAAGTTTCCCCTCAAAGGTGACCCACAGGGACAAGCCTCCCACCTTGCTGCTGAACAAAAGGCACCAAAAACTCAAAATTCAAAGCAAATGGCTGTAAAATGCTTCAAAATTGAGCAAAAAGTTGAAAAATTACAGAAAACATCAAATTTGTTTAAGATCTTGCATTTTTAGCAAAAATTAAAAATTTTTGTTTTCTTGTGAGGTAAGGTCATCCCAAACGTTGGGACAACCAACGTCCTTGAAATTTTTAAATATCCCAGACACGTCCACCAGGGTCCACACTGAGACCCCATGTATGGTTACTATACACTAATTAAAACTGTCCGTTTGCAGTTAAGGAACCATCTCATCAGCAATACCACATCTTCAATAAATCGCGTTTTGCGATGACGTAACTAGTTTTTTTATAATTTCGACGTAGAAAATGTTTAAAAATATTTGTACATGAATGTAGGCGAAATACGACAGCAGTAATTACGCCTTGTTTATAATAGAAAGTGATCATTATGAGAATCTTGAGTAAAGTTTTGTGTTCAAATATCATCGTTATTCGTTACCTCCTATGAAACGATCCTACTAGGTTTTTTATTACTTTCCTCTATAAATTTATTTTATAGTAACGAGTCATTTAATTTTTTCAGTTATGAGTCAAGCTATTGTGGGTGTAGTGCTTTTGTGAAGAAACTGTAGTAGTGCTAAGATACAACAATACATTTATAGTAAATCTAACTGTCCATCAGTTTCTTTAGTTCAACATTCTTTTGTATTTGAAAAAAATTAGCACTGCAGGTTGCAATCTTGCAGGCGGTTTTGTGGAATAAAAATTGTTATGACTACTAATTTTTAGTCAGTGATACTGTGTTTTGGTGAGCAGGCCACTTTACTAAAAAACTATTTTTGCAAAAAAACTTTGGTTTCTATGTTAGTGTTGCTGTTTTTTGTGTCTATAACAAATTCATTATCACCCTCAGGGTACTTGATATTGTAAAAAAACTTTTTTGACGACTTGTTTGGTCATATATTCGTGTCAGAAAAGTTGTTTAAAAGTATAAAATATTTCATTTTGTTCTTATTGCAACAAAATACTTTTCAAAATTAAAAAAAATTTAGGCACTAAGGAAATTTTATTGGTGAATATTACTCTTGATATAACCATTACACAAGTCACTGTTAAAGGATTCCCAGTATAATGGAGGTGTGTCTTTTATGCGTCTCACTCTCCGTTTCTGCGTTTGTACTTGGAGCTGTTTCTGCCTTGGTTCGAAATCAAAAAAAGAATTTTCACTGAAATATACTGTACAAAATCGTCGAAATCATTACCAACTTAAACATGTGTGTGGCCAATCAGAGGCGAGCTGCTGTTGTGATTGGCCTCACGCCTGTCAACGTGCACGTCAGCAATTCAGACTGGTTGTACGCGCCCCAGTTTGCCTCTCCGTTTCAGCCTAAGAACTATAACCGACTTCAATTTTCACTAGCTACGTTTCAAAGAATGTATTTTTAAATCTTAGACATTAAATTCTACGTAATACATTACTAAAAGACTAATTTTCAACTTTTAAAATATTTAGACAATAATGGAAAAACTGGTAAGCAACCAAAATTTTGCACAAAACAGTTTAAATTGCAAGAACAGTTTGTCAGAAGGTTTGTGAAAAGTTAAAATGAAAAAGTTTTATTTTGTTTGATAGACGCTAACTTGTTCTGTGGCTTTTCTGGTTTTCATGGTACAGCGTTTAAAAACACTTGCACGTCTGTAGAAAATTTTTTATAATGCCACTGTTTAGACGTCTTTCTCGATTCATAAAATTCTGTCTCACAGCAAAATTTCGTATTTTCATATTCACATCCCGATGCAAAAAAACTATAGCAGTAACAAACCGCAGTGGTTCGTTTTATTCAAAAAAATTAGCTAGTTTTCTAGGTACATACACTGAAATAACTATTAAGTATTAAGGTCTACGAAAGCAGCCACACAAAGTATGTAATACAGTTTATTAATAAAAAATTAATTGATACTTGAGCACCTTATTTCTTGTGACACAAACTTGTTATTTTTTTACAAAACTGCTGAAAATAGATTCACAAAAACAAAATTGTTCTATATAACTCGTAAAATCATTGTAAAATAGGTTTTATATTAAAACATTAGATCATGTGTATTTTTATTCTACGCAAAACTACGTTACTTTTATTTTGTGTCAGACAAACACGAAAAAACATGTATATTGTATAACGTGTTGAGCCCGACTAAACAGTTTAAACATCGTGTTTACAACGCCATTTCTAAGCCTCCTAATTAAACGAAGTTAACTTTTAGCGCACTGCATTTTAATCAGACTCAAGGGCGCTTACTACACACGTCAATGTTAAGGTGGGTAGCCCCCCCTCTGTTCAAGACTGCGTGTCACCGCTAGGACGAATCGCCCCTAGGACGAATCGCCACTGCCCACTATGCCGAAAATCACCGTTAGGCCGAATCGCCGGCATGCCGAATCGCCGTTGGGCCGAAAAGAAATACAAATGAATACAAATTTATTGAGTACAGTTTTCAAAAATGTGCAGTCTCTTACCATCAACAGCATACATGCATGGTATTACAGTCCAGTCTGTCTGTACTGTATAATTATGCACTGTACGGGTAATATGTACTGTTTTACATACTTTAATGTGTGTATGCTCTGCAAACACATTTTCGGCCTGACGGCGATTCGGCCTAGCGACGATTCGGCCTAATGGCGAAGTTTCGGCCCAGTGGTGATTCGGCCTAGCGGTGATTCGGCCTAGCGGCGAACGACCTTAAAGACATAGTATCCCCCTCAAAAAATCGTACATAAAAGGCCTATTTTGCACTCCCCATTGGACGCAAGCTTCCAAGCATAATAAGCAGAGTATCCTACTCTTCCTATTATCAAGAGTATATAATGGGAACAGTATGACACTCCTCCCATCAGCCAGCTTGGCAGCGCGGTAGATGCGTTGCACAATAACGGCCAAAAAGGTACCCAAATGAGTACCCCTACCCAAATGGGTACCTAGTACCCAAACGGGTCCTGCAGGTAGGTACCCAAATGGGTACCCCAGCGTTCTGATTGGGCCTTGCAGGGTACCCAAATGAGTACCCCTACCCAACTGGGTATACCAGGTACCCAAATGGGTACCAGGTACCCAAATGGGTACCCCCTCATCAGCCAATCACATTGCAGCAGTCTTTAGCTCCGCCTACGAGCAAGCTGCCGTAATCCCACGTGCAGCAGTATATGTGACGTTGCGAGTAACGTTGTTTTTACACATTTTAGCATTTTTCTGCTCCAACGACTTATTATAAGACATAAACAAAGTCTTGGTTAACTGATGGAACTTAGTTAAAACTATTATATAATTTTTTTAAACAATCGTTGTGCAAAACGCTAATTTTTTATCTTTTTATGCCATTTTTTAAGAATATCTCATTTCAGCTGCGTCTTTGTTAATTAAAATCATTTTGTAAAGTTCCATCAGTAAACCAAGACTTTGTTTATGGCTTATAATAAGTCTTTGGGGCAGAAAAATGCTAAAACATCTAAAGACAGCATTACCCGCAACGTCACATATACTGCTGCCCGTGGGATTGCGGTAGTTTGCTAGTAGGCGGAGCTAAAGACTGCTGCAATCTGATTGGCTGATGAGGGGGTACCCATTTGGATACCTGGTACCCATTTAGGTATGTACCTCAGGTACCCAGTTGGGTAGAGGTACTCATTTGGGTACCCTGCAGGGCCCAATCAGAACGCTGGGGTACCCATTTGGGTACCTGCAGGACCCGTTTGGGTACCAGGTACCCATTTGGGTATGGGTACTCATATGGGTACCTTTTTGGCCGTTATTGTGCAACGCATCTACCGCGCTGCCAAGCTGGCCGATAGGAAGAGTGTCATACTCTTCATATTATGTACTCTTGCTATTATGTACTCTTGCTCATAGAGCTCATAGACTCATAGGGTGGGATTCACAAAGCCTGTTTAACTTAGACTCCGTCTAAGTCTTAGACTGCGTCTAAACGCAGTCTCCCTAAATCAGCGTGCAAAAAATCGCGTGATCGTAACGAATTCTGCACACAAATTTTCAAATATAGAGCGCGTTTTTCTAAAACATGATTCACAAAGGCTGTTTAACTTAAACGCAGTCTAAATCAGCCTGATTTTCTAATAGAAACTTAGACCTGCCTATACGGCCGTCCAAGCTATGTTTAAGTTAATTATCTTCGTTAACCGACATTCTAAAAACTTTTGAAGAGCCACCAGTACTTTACTTAGCTATTTCTAACTTATCATTGATGTTTCGGACCTATTTTTTGCAATTCTAGAAAACCATGTTAATCTGGCTAAATTGTTTTAAACGGTTAAAACTGTCTCATAAATTCATAAGTTGGACCCAGACATGGTTTAAGCTATGCAAAAGTTAGATAAAGCTAGATTTTGTCACGTTTCGTAAATGAGGTCGTAAATGATGCTACGGTAATTTTAACAGCTTACAAAATGCTTAAAATAGTGCTTTAAGGTCTATTTCAGTAATTTTCAGAACCCTAGACTAAACATAGCACTTTTTTTAAAAGTCCAAATGTTTAGTTTGTGTAAAAAATTAAGTAAAATTACTTAAATGCAACATTTAACAACTTAATGGGCAGGTACTTACACACAAAAACGATTTGCTTATGTAAAAAAAACTATTTTCAGAGTTAAACGAGCGTTTAGTTAAACAAGGTCTAAACGGGGTCTGTGAATCAGACTTAGACTGCGTTTAAACGAGCGTTTAGCTAAACGCTCGTTACGAAATGTTCTAAGCGTCTTTACCATTGCAATAGAATAAGGTGATAGAACGATATAGAACAATCGTAATGAAAATACACACAAATTTCGTGAATCATGATTATCTTAGACCAACGTTTTAGACTGCGTTTAAACGCAGTCTAACTTAGACTGCGTTTAAACGCGCTTTGTGAATCCCACCCATAGTCGCTTAGTCCAATATGTCATTCATAAACCTCGGACTAAAAATTCTAGTTCGTGTAATCTTGTGAAGCAATAGCCCGTCAGTGACTTATACGAAAGTGACTCATCCATGTTTAGAGTGAAACTTTATGCAGTCTTGATACAATTATTATAAACTACTCAATACAAATATGAAAAATTATTAACCGTTTTTATTATTTTCAAATACAGCTGGAGGTATTGTTCGTTTTAGATGATCTCGTAGTAAATTTGTTCCGATGACTTTCGTGACTTCTTGATAATAAGTTTGTTTTTCTTTCTGATTACTTGTATTATCACTGACTTTGTTTAATTATGCTGCGACACTGGATTTTGATCAGTTTAATTTATTTGCCTCTCTATTATGCCTGCTTAGGTGGTTCCGCTAGTTCCTCCAAATCGCGCTCTGCTGACAATAACTCAACAGGTTAGAACGAAAGTAGTATGAGTAGGTTAGGTCTACGCGCTCCGTGGAAAGGACCGTGTACACGCGTCCAGCCGTGTACACGGTAGGCTTAGGGTGTGTGTACAAGTTATAACAACTCTACGCGGTTACACTGTGCTCACGAAAGGATCGGTAACTGTGGATAATCTGTCGGGCGCTGTAAACAAATAGTGTGATAGTGATAAGTTCGGCTCCTTCCAGCAATCAGTTTGTTAGTAATTAGTATTCTTTTGTTTTTTGTGTTACGTCGTAAATTTGAAATAATTTTGTCGTTGTCCTTGTCGTGCGTTTCAAAGTATTGCTTAATAGCAGTAGCAAACAAGAGGCAACCGTAAAAGTGATATATACAAACTATATGTAGTAAGTAGGCATGGGCACGTTTAAACGGTTTGAACCGTTTAAACGCGTTTAAACGTTTAAACGGTTTAGAACCGCTTAAACGATTACGAGTTCAGAAAACGCGGTTTTCGAACCGTTTAACGTTTAGTCCGTTTAAACGTTTAACCGCGTTTAAACGTTTAAACGTTTAAATGTTTAAACGTTTAAACGCGGTTGAACGTTTAAACGTTTAAACGCTTACATGTATCATCGTTTAAACGTTTTATACGCGTTTAAACGCTTCTTGTTCAACCGTTTAAACGTTTAACCGTTTACTTGTTTAACCGTTTTAACGTTTAAACGCGTTTAAACGCTCACTTCTTTAACCGTTTAAACGTGTAAACGTTTAAACGTTTAAACGTTTAAACGCGGTTAAACTTTTAAACGGACTAAACGTTTAAACGAGTTCAAACGTTTAAACGTTTAAACGTTTAAACGCGTTTACGTTTAAACGTTTAAACGGTCAAAAAACGTTTGCAACCGAAAAACGCGTTTAAACGTTTAAACGCGTTTTCTCATCTGTAAACGCGAGCGTTTAAACGTTTACAGATTTTTGTAAAC
>JASANF010012001.1:0-40415 GCA_030248245.1 Trissonchulus sp. WLG1_4 | reverse complement strand
TTGATTTTTTTGACGATATAACACTAGACTGTGCAAGAAATTTGTCTGTGTGCGTGTTATACTTCAGTTCAAACGTGTATGTGCGTGTGTCACCTAGAATTACAATGTTAAATTACACTGAGAGGCTGGTAGCTCAGTAGAACACAGTTCAGAGCAGCACTTTGTTGATGGAACAAGGAATTAAAGCTTCAAAAGAAAGTATATCTCGTGGGCGGAATCGAACCGTCTGACTTCAGATTTTTTTCCTGTTGCGCCACAGCGCAACAGGTACTTTATACTTGGTTTGTATAGGATTTGCAGAATCTGTAAATTAACACACTTACCTGACAGCATGCCTACCTTTTGTGTTGTGTGCGTGTGTTTGCTCTTACCTTTGCTGTAGTAATGTGCCGGTCATCAGACTGCTAATAACGCCATGTATATGCATTACCTATATAAGCTGTTATATACATATAATAATAAATAACAGTGCATTAAGTCCATCTGAAACTGATGAAATTGAAGCTTCAAAAAAAACGGAGCAGGAATCGAACCGTCAGTTATCAAGTTAATAATCAGAAACTCTACTATCTGAGCAACCGATTCGTGACCGTCACTATCAATAAGTGGTATATTGAATTTATTGGGACCGTGCATTGGAATCGTGCTTTTTTTTAGCAATCATCACTTAGCACACATTGTGACACGAGGACGAGACTTCCTTTTCACAAAAATTATATACGTTTTAAAAAAATAATGGTTTACAAATGATTATCTCTGGAAATCAGGTTGACAGATCAAACTAAATGTTATCTCACGCTGCATACTATTTATCAGTTATCAATAGTTACAGACTTCTAAGTAAGGAAAGTACAAGCCGGAATAGCTGAGTTGATAGAGCGTTAGACTGCAGATCTAAAGGTACCCGGTTCGATCCCAGGTTTCGGCTATTTTTCAAAATTCAGGCTTTATTTTTTTAACTTTTAATTGGCAGTTTTTTTTGCACATTTTTTTTGCCCAATAGTTGCTTTTTTATCTAGTACTAAAAACTAATTTCATGAGTTTTACTTTTTGTCATATATGTAACGCTAATCTGTACTCATGTAGCTTATTAACGCAGTGTTGTTTCGCGTTTTATTTCCTTTGGAATATAGATACAGCAACTGAGTTACGAAATTTTTTAATCAACAGACGCGGTTCTCTACTTTTAAATTAGAGCGTGTTCATCAATTTTTGTATGAGAGAGTTTGGAACGACTAAGCAGTAAATTTGTGCACATGAATAACAGGATTTCATATAATTTTGTCCACATAAAATGGCCGCGTTTTATTTCCTCTGGAATTGTGACACTCAAACCTCACCATGGACGACTGTCCCAAGGCATAATATGAAGAGTGTCATGTCATGCTCTTCCCATTAATACGTACTTTTTGTTTGCTATTAGTTTTTAATGCGCAACAGGCCTAATGTTGTCAAACGTTAACCCTTTTAACTTCTCACTCACTGAACTACTTTGCAGTAAACTTTTACTTGTTTCCAAAGCCCTGCCGTCTGAACCAACTAGTTCCGACCAGTGATTCTCAATAACTGAGTGACTTTTGATTAATATTGTAACTGTGCGTCAGTCTCTTCTTGCTTTCAGTTGTTCAAATGTTTGTCGATACGCCAAAATCTTAATGAAGCTGAAGCACAAACTTCAGTATCGTCTTGCGTTTGTATGTAATCATAGAGCACCACCAGTTGTCATCCAGACTTTGGCGATTAATCTCAAGCCGAAATAGCACAGTTGGGAGTGTGTTAGACTCAAGATCTAAAGGTTCCCGGTTCGATCTCGGGTTTCGGCTAGTTTTTTAAACTCATGCAAATTTTGCTGTTTTTAATAAGTTTGTCTTTTGCCTTATATTTGTCAACGTATATATTCACTTTATATTATATGTACGCCACTTTATATTAACTGGTAAGAATGCCTTTTACGGCTTTAACCTTTTGCTATTATTCAACGCTAGCTGTAGTCCTTCAGCTTATGAACGCAATGCTGTTTCCGAATTTAATGGCTGCGTTTTGTTTCCTTTGAAATATAAGTAGACACTAGCAATTGGGTTGAGGATTTGAATTATTAATTATTGATTCAAGAAACAGTTTATTAACCTTTCGCAAACACAATTTGATGAAAAAAATACGTCAATCTTTTGCATACACATTTTGGACTAAGGTAATTAATTGCTGCACAACAGGTTTTAGCTGACCTACTGGTCAGGTTACTTGAAAGCAATTCTTTATACTTACTGAAGGTTTTGCCGCAGATTGGGCTTGTTGTATACGATTTGGATCTGGACCCAGGCTTTCTTCAATCAAAACAACTGATTTGGTTAGGTAGTTTTGTTTGAATTTGCTTAGGGAGAAAACGATAGGGACAAGGACAAGCACGAGTACGAATCAGGCTTAAGAAGTCTTACGTGTCATGACATACCTAAATTATATCTACATTAAAAAATATATATTTTAATCTGTGGAATCCATTTAATCCAATTCATGAACAGATTCAAGAATAAATACACAAAATATACTGCCACGGACGGCATATTATGTGATATGACAATGGAATGGACATTAAGCATTAAAAATGACTACGGACGGTTTCCATTAATATTATAAGAAATAAGAAATAAAAAATGATAAATAAGAAATAAGAAATAAGAAATAAGAAATAAGAAATAAGAAATAAGAAATAAGAAATAAGAAATAAGAAATAAGAAATAAGAAATAAGAAACAAGAAATAAGAAATAAGAAATAAGAAATAAGAAATAAGAAATAAGAAATAAGAAATAAGAAATAAGAAATAGGAAATAAGAAATAAGAAATAAGAAATAAGAAATAAGAAATGAGAAATGAGAAATAAGAAATAAGAAATAAGAAATAAGAAATAAGAAATAAGAAATAAGAAATAAGAAATAAGAAATAAGAAATAAGAAATAAGAAATAAGAAATAAGAAATAAGAAATAAGAAATAAGAAATAAGAAATAAGAAATAAGAAATAAGAAATAAGAAATAAGAAATAAGAAATAAGAAATAAGAAATAAGAAATAAGAAATAAGAAATAAGAAATAAGAAATAAGAAATAGGAAATAAGGAACTCGAAGTTGGAATTAAATTTCTTATTGGAGAAATAATAAACGCTACAATGACAAAAACTGGAAAATGGGGAAATAATTTTATTTATTTAAATATAGTAATCTATTTCATAAATAAGATTGCAATAAGGAATGCAAACTTATTTCAGTAGTAATACTTGTATTTTTTAATCTATTACTTCTTATTTCAGTCAAATGGAAACCGTGGTATACTATACAGCAACCTGTACACTTTTTATAGAAAAATTATCCAATCGCATATAATGTCTACCCAGCATGCACTTTTTTCAGTTCAAACCGCGCTTTGTGCGAAAACTAAAACTTCATAAAACTAGAACTGTTTAAACTGAGAGCAAAGCAGGACAAATTTTACACTTTGCTCACAATTCAAGATCCGATTTCCACCAGCGAAACCAGAAAGGAGAATTGAGCCAATCTAAATCAAACCACAAAGTTCTACAACTGTAACAGTTGTGACTGAAAAGATTTGTACCAAAATCATTGATCTGACTTCTCTCTGGCGACATACATGTATGAGGGAGGACATGGGTGACCCCCCCCCAAATCGAGGGGCCGGGGGGATGGTCTTGAAAAACAGGACAAAATTTAGTAAAAATGACATGGGTACATTTTACAAAATTATGCAAAATGTAGCGTATTTTTAGTCAATCATGGCGGGAAGGTCCCCAAAACTTGTGTGGAGAGCCTCCCTCAAAATTTTGTTACATGTATTATATATATGTATGGTGGCAACTGACCAATCAGATTCTAGTTTTATGCAACGCCCCTGATATGTGCTCAGTCATTGGCCGACACGACTTGTTCCGAAATCTCGGCCATGACGTTCATAGTGGAGGCAAGCCAGTTGTGAATGATGGAGCGTCGTTTGCGCTGTTGACTCGGCGGAGGGGGCTGGAGGTGGGCCTGGGACAGAGACTCGGACAAGTCCCCGCTGGTGGAGGAACGGGAGGGACCGGCGCGGCCGCGGGGGTGCTCTGAGGGAAGGGGGGCCAGGTCGTAGTCTGAGGAGGAGGACTAAATAAAAGGGAGACAGACATACACTGGTTGTCATTAGAATAGCTCGAGAATAGCTGATCCCATTTAATCCTAAAGATGTGCTCATTAGATTTGTTTTCACTGTTTTCTCGATGATGGGTGCCCATTCACTAATCATCATACATTGAGTATAATTTTTTAATATAGTAAGATGGTAAACATCACTCGAGAATTGCAAGAAAATAAGAGTAGCTCGAGACCAAGGTTGATAATCTTGGTGCACTACTTGTCTCTAAGGAGATAGCCTGGTTTATACTTGTCCGTAAGGACATAAGCCCAATTTATACATAACTTTTCCGCAAGGAGGTATTAAATCTAAGCCGGTACTTACTTGTTCGTAAGAAAGTTGGTATGTAAGGCCGGGTTCAAACTGGCACTTGCACAGGCACAACCGGTTCACACTGCAGAAAATTCTGCACAAGCACAAGCACAACGCTTGTTCAAAAATTTTATCCTTTGCACAAGCACAGCCAATCAGCGTAGAGATTTTGTAGCTGTCAGTTTGGATATAGTCATAAATGGCGCAAAATCAAACGGAAAAGTGTGATTTTTCGGAGCAACCCTTCTCGAAATGGACCTCATATTTACTGAAGAATGTATTGCCTTCATTTTTTCTTTCTTTCTCTTAATTTTAGTTTCGTTTCATCTTCAAAATCAAATTGCGTTTTAGCTTTATTTTTGCCCCTCTTTTTAGTTTATTTTTTCTTCCATAAAATAGTACGAGAAAGTTTCAAAACTGCAAAAATTTTAGCCCAAAATTTCAAAACGATAACGAAACTTCTGAATAGAAAAGACGTTACACTGGCGCGCTTTAATTTGATTGGCTGGTTCCAAGTGCAAGTTCCAGTGTGAACGCCTAGACGTTATGCTTTTGCAGAATTTTCTGCAGTGTGAACCGCCTGTGCTTATGCTTGTGCCTATGCTTTTCAGCTAGGTCCGGTTTAAACTTTGGAAGTGAGTTGACTGGGCTCCGACTTGTCCGTAAGGGAGTAAGCCTAGCTCATACTTGTCCGTAAAGGAATACCTAAGCTCTGTTCATACAACTACTACGTAAATTTACTGGTTTATAAATGGCCGCAAGTATATTCGTTTGACCGCACAAATATTAGGTCACATGCGAAGGACACCCGGGGTCAATTTCTAAAATGGATTAAACGGATTAGATTAAAATTTGTTTTGCCAATAACTTATTATATCGTTCATCAATTCATACAAAATTTGCGCTAGCAACTATTTGTAAAACCTCCCGCTTGTGCATAAAACGTTTTAAACCTACCTCAACATCGAAACAAGTTATTTGGCACACAAATTTTAATCTAATCCGTTTAATCCATTTTAGGAATTGGCCCTATGTTCCCGGCTATATTCAACATCAACAGGATCTGACGACCACCACTATACCCTTACCCCCCCCCCTTTGTGCATCTATGGGCCGATTCCATTTTATCCATTTTAGGAATTGGCCCACAGTCTCGCCTTAGAGAAGGGGTGCGTTACCTTGGGCAGGTCCTTGAGCCATCTGTCTTTCATGTACTTATTGATATCGGCTACAGCGCATCTATCCTTGGGACGCGGGTTGAGGCTTTTGCGGAAGTACTTCAACAGCCGCTCCGTGAATCGTGTCCAACGACCCGGAAGTTGCGGCTTCTTGCCTAAACGCATGTTGTGCAGATTTGAAATTTCAACTGAGCTAAAACCACGGTTTAAAAAAATCTACGAAACTCATACGAAATCTGGCTCTGTTTTGTAGTGAAATTATTCGCAAAGCATGCGGAGCGTACGTAGAACCACGACTTCATAAAACCACCTTCCTACCCTAAATATTTAAATGAGCAGAAGAGCAATATGTGGTCATTATCAGATTTACAGTCATACTTATATAACTGTAGGTGGAACATCGTGGTGCAACGTTGCAAAACTGTGTTTAGTGATTTTGCTTATACAGCTGGACACAACAGTATGTGAGATTCGAACCGCCCAGCTCAGAGCTGCTCAACTGTCATTCAACCACTGCACTAACCCTTTAGCCACTCTTCCCACTCCCAGTAGGACTTGGACATGATACTGGCACGATCCCATGGGAACCGTCCGCGCAGGGCATAGTAGGTCAGAATGCCAAGGGCCCACACATCTGCGTGCCTAAAACAATGGTCTATAAAGTGGATTGCACCACTGATCTTAACTCTCACGGGTGAAGCCACAGACCGTTGTATATATTTATATTGTTGTGGAGGGTCGAGTAAGTTTGCTTTATACTCATATAATCTACTTAATCCTGAGGGTCGACCCATGCTACCAAGAGCCGTTCAAAATATGACTGATTTGAAGGAGTTAGTACCTTCATCTCAAACTAAAGACATGTTTTCATTTCATGGAGGCAACCCCTCAAATCCAGACAGTTCTAGATTTTAGGGGCTACTCTCCTCTGCGTTTCAGCACACTACCAGGATTGTGCACTCATTGATTGGTGATGCATTGAAACGAGAGAGGGGGCAACCCCCCACCATGACAGCGGGACGTGCCTCATTTGAGGGGCGTCGTCCACTTGAAATGAAGACATGTCTGGATATAAAGGTATCTTGGTATCCCATCTGAAATCAAGCATTAACAAGGCTATTACTTCGGAGAACTATTTAGGCCCATTAGCTGGAACAAAGTAGAATGTCATACTCTTCCCTATTATGTACTCTTGATATCACCTATTCAGCCGGTGTCACGGAAAAAAGTGTCCGCCGGAAAAATGTGTCCCCCCGGACAATTTTTTCCGGAAAAATGTGTCCCCCGGACACTTTTTTCTGGAAAATTGTGTCCCCCCGGACACTTTTTTCTGGAAAATTGTGTCCCCCCGGTGGAAAATTTTGTCCTACCCCCGGACACTTTCTTCTGGAAATTAGTGTCCCCCGGACACATTTTTCTGGAAAAATGTGTCCCCCCGGACACTTTTTTTTGGAAAAATGTGTCCCCCCGGACACATTTTTCCAGAAAAATGTGTCCCCCCGGACACTTTTTTCTGAAAAATTGTGTCTCCCCACTGAAATTTGTTCTACACCCCCCCGGACACTTTTGTGGCCAGCAGCACGGACATGCTGCGACCATTATCTCCCGAAAAAGGTCACAACTGTGGCGGGAACTCCCCATAAAGCAAACCATAGGTCTCAAAGTCACCCCTCTACATTTGTGGGTATACCCTCATTTGTGGAGGGTGTCCCTTCCACGTTTGATGGTATACCCTGATTTGTGGGGGGTCCCCCACCCCACAGTTGCAGCCTATACCTTCATTCGCGGAGGGGGGTACAACCCAGAGTTTTTCGGGAGATAATGGTCGCAGCATGTCCACGGCGGCCAAGCTGGGGTCTATAAGAGTGGCATACTCTTCTTAATTATGCACTCTTGAATTCAGTGGCGTAGCCAGAAAAAAAATTCGGGGGGGGAATGACTTTTCGATTTTTTTGAAATGAGTTAAAATGCACTTAATTGCAATTTTATGAGAAGCATGTCGTGCATTCATAACTATTTGTGCTCAAAATGACAGTTTCGCATAAATATGAAGGAAACCGTTTTTAACAACGAGGACAGATTTCGCGGAATAGTGTGTAAAAGCGTACGGGATTCGGAAAAAAAGTCCCCGGGGGGACACAAATTTCCGGAAAAAAGTGTCCGGGAGGCCACAAATATCCAGAAAAATGTGTCCGGAAGGCCACAATTTTCCAGAAAAATATGTCCGGGGGGACACAATTTTTCAGAAAAAAGTGTCCGGGTGATGGGACACATTTTTCCAGAGGGGGGACACTTTTTTCCGGAAAAAAGTGTCCGGGGGGACACAATTTTCCAGAAAAAAGTGTCCGGGGGGACACATTTTTCCGGAAAAATGTGTCCGGGGGGACACATTTTTCGGCGGACACTTTTTTCCGTGACACCGGCAACATTACGACACTCATAATGTGAAGTAAGATAGGCCCCATAGAGTTCTTAAAGGGATTTACGACAGCTCATCATCGGCCCAGTAACTCAACGGTAGAGCGCTGGTCTGCAGATCCAGAGATGGGTGGTTCGAATCCCCCCTGGGTCATTCTGATGATGATGCTGTCGTTCTTTCGGTAAGAGTCCCCCCTCCATTTCTTGACAATAATATATACACGTGCGCACCTGTCGACAGCATAGGGTTCTGCGCGGATGCAGTCGCATAGTTCAGGGGCGTGGTAAAAGTTCTGGCCGTCCACGTGACGCACTATCTCATCTTCGCGACGTGTCAGACCGAAATTGCACAGTTTCACTTTGTCCATGCTCGCGTCAAAAACCAGTACGTTCTTGGCCTGAAATATGGCCAAGAGTATATCTTCTCTATAGCCTTCTATAGAGTGAGACACTATTATGTACTCTTGGTTTGACTAAACTTGTATCCCTGCAGAGAAATAAGAAATCAGAACTAAAAGTCCTGGTTCAGAAATAAGAAACGTTCCCACTAACTGCAGAGATAAGAAATAAGTGTCACTTTTGACGTTTTTGAGCTTTTCGTTTTATTTTTCAAAACCGTATCTTATGTAAATTAGATAGGTTTCCTGCAGCAAAATATGACAATCGAATATCGACCACCCGTCAAGTTTTTGAATTCCAATTTCAAAGCCATTACAATTTTATACCATAAACACCCCATTTTGCGCAAATCCCCTTTCTCCTAAGACAAAGGTTGTAGGTCAAGGCTACCCTCCCCCCGTCGCAATAGTTACATTGATTCGTACCTGTACATTTCGATGAACCAGTTTCTCATTGTGCATAAAATGTAGGGCAGCAGCGACTTGCTTTATGATGCGTTTCACTTGGTCCTCCTGGGGGGGTCCGTGAAGGGTGACGTAGTCCTTCAAACTCCCGAGGGGGGCGAATTCTTGCACGAAAAAGAATTCGTCGGGGGTCGCGTTGGCCCCTTCATAAGTGTCCACAATGGCCTGATGGGGGGAGAGGAAGAAAGAATACTCGTATTCCCGTAAAAAGTCCACTTGTTTGCTGGTGGCGCGGGGGAACCGTTTCAGAGCAATCTGTTGCCCCCCCAGGCCGCGATGCTCACAAAGACAAACTGTGCCAAACCTGAAACAAAGATCATTAATTAGGTTAAAGACAGACTGGGTGTTTGAGACACCTATCAGAGATGAAGATATTTAAAACACAGCTAATACTGGCACGGGATGATTACTAATGCTAATACTGGGGCAGATAAGTGCTAAATCACAGTAAAGCGTGCACAGATTGTGAACCATGTCTAAACCAGACGTAAAGCTGACATGGGACATAAACCAAACCACTAAACCAGATCCAAGTAAGTCACATAGACGTGAATCAGGTCTGAAGCAGGCATGAAGCAGATATGAAATAAGGACAAGGCATGGCCAGACATGACCCAAGTTTGAGTCAGACTTGAAACATATCTCTGTTATAAATGAGAATTAGGGCCTATGAGACTCGGGGGCTGTGGTGTAGTGGTTAGCATGCTTGACTTCGAAGCAGGCGGCCCGGGTTCGATTCCCGGCGCCCCCATTTCTTTCATTCTTTCAAAAGTGGGGCATCATCTTTCTATTTAACATTCTGGCGACCGTGACATAGGACGGAGAGGATAGGGCCGGGTCCTCAGGACAGCCCTATCCCCGAACCGTCTTCGGAGGTGGGTTAGGAGCCCCATGCCCTGGGTTGAGGTTGGCACTTCAACCCTTACGGTACTCGTGCTGTGTGTTGTATGAATGTGTACATAGCTTGTCTAGTGTGGTCCCTCGGTTAAGGGTAATCCGAAAAACCCTCGGTTTCGGTTAGGGGTGAACCGGAGAAAACCCTCGGTTTCGGTTAGGGGTGAGCCGGTTAAAACCCTCGGTATTGGTTTGTAATCGTTCTGGGTCGATCGAAAAACCCTGTGGTTGCGGGTGAGCCAGGAAACCCTGAGTGTGGTGTGACTGAAGTAGGCTTGGAGGCCTACGTGTAAATGTGCTCCGCCCTTGAGGCATCGGGTTCGCCCCGACCCTGTTATAAATGAGAATTAGGGCCTATGAGACTCGGGGGCTGTGGTGTAGTGGTTAGCATGCTTGACTTCGAAGCAGGCGGCCCGGGTTCGATTCTCGGCGCCCCCATTTCTTTCATTCTTTCAAAAGTGGGGCATCATCTTTCTATTCAACATCTCAACCTGACTCAACCAGATTTTAACCAGATTTGAGCCATACTTGAAAGGAATCTAAACCTGACTGAGCCAGGCTTGAAACAGATCTCGTACTGACTGAGCCAGACGTGAGCCAGATCTGAACCAGGCTTGAAACAGATCTCGCCCTGACTGCGCCAGATGTGAGCCAGATCTGAACCAGGCTCGAAACAGATCTCGCCCTGACTGAGCCAGACGTGAGCCAGATCTGAACCAGGCATGAAACAGATCTCGCCCTGACTGCGCCAGACGTGAGCCAGATCTGAACCAGGCTTGAAACAGATCTCGCCCTGACTGCGCCAGACGTGCCCCAGATCTGAACCAGGCATGAGACAGATCTCGCCCTGACTGCGCCAGACGTGAGCCAGATCTGAACCAGGCTTGAAACAGATGTCGCCCTGACTGCGCCAGACGTGAGCCAGATCTGAACCAGGCTTGAAACAGATCTCGCTCTGACTGCGCCAGACGCGCCCCAGATGTGAACCAGGCTTGAAACAGATCTCGCCCTGACTGCGCCAGACGTGAGCCAGATCTGAACCAGGCTTGAAACCTTTTTCTGACTGAACCAGATCTGAGTCAGCCACGATCTCAACCCACCTCCCGGATCCGAGTTCCCTGATGATCTGGTAAGTGGATGTGATGTCTGGGACGTCCTGAAGGTGAGCGGTGATTGTGCTCTGACGCCTTTTGCCCGCTCCCCCGCTCCCAGACACGGGCCGGCCGGACATTTCACCAGCACCTCATGGTCTCGGCATATTAATTAGTAATCAATATTAATCAATATTGGTTAATATAATATACCATGCATAATCTGAAGCAGCAGTTATAAATTATAGTGTGGATAGATTTCCAGTTTATAGACAGTAAAGAAGTAAGCAAAATACAGATATTTTTTCAAAAATATTTAGGTACCTATTAAGTAGGTTTTTTAGTTGACCACAGTTTACAAAATTCTTGATCTTTAAAAAGTATATAATATATTTTCTTTTTGAACTCATTTGAAATGTACATAGACTCAAAATTTCTAATCCCCAAGAAAACAAGTAACGTGATCTTAACGATATCCCGCTATACCCTGACTGTTGTATATATGTATATAAATTATATTTTTGTAACAGAAAGTTCTTAGTTTTGTCTCAGGAATTTTGAAGTTTTCCGGTTCACACAATGAAATTCTAAAAGGAATAATCTAAATGCAACTTAAATGGCAAAAGAAAAATCTTTTTCAACATTACTTAACCTGTTATTACATGTTTCTATTTCTTCACGATGAAAAGAGCTTGGGAAAACGTAGTGCAATAGTAGATACATTATCTCTAACACATAGTCACGCATTGTCAAAATATGCTTACAAAACATGGAAAAAAAATAAGCTACCTCTGCAGTGTGCACCAATTATGATTAGCGCAGTGGGCGGTTAAAATTAGTTGAGGTCTATCTGTCACTTAGCTTGGTTCTAACTAAGGGTCTTATCCAAAATTGGAGTTATCGGTCTACATTTAAGTTTATTTCGTCCATAACGCAGAGTCAGCTAAACTTATTTTGCTGGAACTTTGCACACACTGAGATATTGTATGTAAGCCGTGTCGGGCGAAATTTCAGCCGGCTATTTTAATTTTGTGCTGTGTTATTAGCAAAATTAATTTAAATCTAATCCGTTAAATCCAATTTTAGATAAGGCGCCAAGTCGATTCAAGCGGAGTTTAGCTCAAGTTCAGACTTGACATAAACTTTGGTGCAGTGAACCGAAGAAATAAGAAATAAGGATTCAGCCAATTGGTCTTTTGTCACCAGCCCTGCGTTTTGATTGGCTAGATCTCTCCAGGCCAGAGCAGGCGAACAATTAAGCACAACCTAGTTTCACCGTCATAATTACAAACTGCTGAGAGGGCTGGAAAATGTTAGAGAGAGCGTGGGTTAGTCTGATGCCATCACTGACATAATCTGCACACGACAGGACTATAATTGGGCCAGTGAGCCTCTAATTGAGACAAGACAACTAATGAGACAATGTCGTGCTTCGGAAGCCAAGGCGGGAACGGGAGGGGCTGGCTTGTTTGTTGAAATTGAATGTTGACGAAAAATATGTGTTGAAACGGTTGGGTTGAAGTGACATGTTGCTTTTTGAAGCGTTATGAAGGCCTCACAATGTAACCACTTCTCACTCAGCAGAAGAGCTTTGTATGTTTGCAAAACAACTGTTGTGTGTTGAAACGGAATGATTGTCGTTAAAGTTGAGTATACACGGCGGCGGTGCTAAAATTGGCTAAAAAGTTTGCCACTAAAAAAGTCAGTCTGAGTCTAATCCCAGCAAATAAATCTAATCCCCTAAATCCTCTAGCCCATTTTTGTCCGCGCCACTCCTAAGCCTATATCCGCCGGACGTAGCTAGCACGCTTGGGTGGAGTCAAGATTGAGATAGAAAACTAGAAAAGCGATAATAAGACGGGCAATAATTGGTAGAGGAGAAAATTGGCCTAAAATTGGCCAAGAGCAAGAACAGGCCATAAAACCAAACCTAAACCTAGAGACCTTAGACCTGGGGAAATGAAATATGGGCTGGTATTCCTACACTAATGATTAACGACTAAAGCCTAGTTCATACTTGTCCATGTCCGTAACAAAAGACCATAAAGCCAGGTTCATGCTTGTCCTTAAGGACACAGGGACAAGGAAAAATTTCAGTCAGGTGCTGTAAAAAATTGATAAGCGCGTTTGAGCAAGTTATTTGTATGCGGTGTATAAATGCCTTCAACTATCGTCATGCAAAAAATTGGCATACTCGGGCACTCGGCTATGCAGTTTTTGTGAATTCGCTTAGGGACTGACTCTTGTAATCTGTTCCATATTCTTTAACGGTTATTTAGTTTTGCTTACGAACCACAAAATCGGCATATAAACTGCACCCAATCGGATTATCTTAAGTCTGAGATGGTGCTAAACTTAAGCTAAATAGGTTTAGTTAAATCCCAGCTATATCACAGCTAAACTTCAGTTTTCAATCAAATTAAGATTGTGCTAATTAAAAGTTAAAAACTAATTAAATAAAAACCTCACTGGTGCAGCGTACTTCACCGAATTAGAGAATTTAAGCCGTAGTTAGATCGGTTTAAACAAATCCTCAGTTAATCCGATTTGGGCAGTTCACAAAATTTCTCTTACTGAATGATGCTGAAATGTTGAAAATGCTAAAAAAATCATCCCCAAGTTTAACTGTCTTCAGTTAGGCTTCTATGATATTAAGGCGCGTAATTATTAAACAGTGTTCTTACGGTAGCTTATAAAATTTTGTACTTTACGGTTCTTTTTTCATTACGATAAAAAACTTAATTATTGTTTTGGTATTACAGTGATGAACGAAACTAAAATAATTTAAATAAATAAATAAAATAGAATAATAAATAATAAATAAACATAAAGCAAAGCTTTCGACTTTTGACGAAGTTAGATTTTAGTCTAATTCGGTCAAGTTCCTTTTATTCATGAAAAAAGAAAAGCTTAAAATAGGAAGACAGAAGCTATTGCGTGGGGAAATTGAAGAAGGTCAAATCAAGACCTCATTGTTGGCGAAAGTTGAATAAACTGGTTTCGTGTCGAACAAAAAATTTGGTGATTTTGCTAAAAAATAGCCGATTTTTAGACAAAAACTCAACCCCAAAGTAGAAAAAATTAGGTAGCATATTTTGTATTTAAAAGTATGTAGTGTTCGCTGCAATGATGCCGCAAATAAAAAAATCTGGAATTTTTTAATAACATTTTTAAAAGTTTAATTTAAAAAATCGAAAATTAACGCAGATCAGTCAACGTATTCCGTTAATTTCAAGTGCCATCTCGTCAAGAATAAAGTCCATCTTGAAAGGAAGAGAATACCCGAAACTCGGAATGAACAAGCTCTTCTGCTGAGTGAGCAGTGGTTACATTATGAGGTTTGAGTGTCAATATTCCACAGGAAATATTAAACGCGGCCATTATTTTCGGATAAAAGATTTCCAAGTCCTTCGTGCTGCTCACATTTACTGCTGAGTAGCTCAAAGCCTGTCTTATGACAAAAACTGATAAATTGTGAAGATCAAGTTTATTTAAAAAAATTAAATCAAAAAATCACACCCGCATTTTAAAAAGATGATCTCACCGAGATTCGAACTCTGATCTTTCGATTAAAAGTCGTGAGCGTTTACCAACTGCACCACCGAGACCACACAGGATGACTTCGTTAACACTTCTTAACCTGAGCTGTCAGCTTTGGGTGATAAATTACGATGGACACAATCAAACATAAGTATAAACGTTGACATTGGATAAAGATAGTGCTGATAACATCACAGAAAACTTGATTCATTGGTTCATTGGGTGTAATTAATCCAATTATATTAACTTCGAAGTTGATATGTCAGCCCGGTTGGCTCAGTTGGTAGTGCTGCCTGCATTACAGAGCCTCTGATTAATAATCTGAATATTGGTGGTTCGATTCCGCCTCGGAGCTGAATGTTTTGCATTCGACGGCATTTTCGCAGCATGAGAGCTCCGCCAAGTTGCATTATACGTGGCAGAGATGAGAGGTACCTACCCTTCTAGTGTTAATTAACGCTAGAAAATTGACCTTCCCAGAATAACGTAAGAATCAGAAAATCTGAATATAGTATATACGCGGTCCCGGGGGCCGCGTAAAAAATGAAAAAAACTGGATGGAGGCACTGAGAGTCGAACCCGAGGCGCTCGCGTCCACGTCAAGAATGCTAACAGCTACACCACAGTCCCCACATCTCGTAAGCCCTCTTTCTCATTCACAACAGCAAGAGTGCATAATAAGAAGAGTATGACACTCGACCAATTCCTGACAGGGGTCGGAATTACAACTGCGACCATTAACTCCAAAAACAGGCCACGAATTGGACCATAGTACCCCCTCCACACATTGGACCCCGGTCCAACACTTGGCGGGGTACCCCCCCCCCACAAACCCGACCCTAGTCCAAAACGTGGCCTGTTTTTGGAGTTAATGGTCGCAGGTTGTAATTCCGACCCCTGCCAGGAATTGATAAAGTGTCATACTCTTCTTATGCACTCTTGACAACAGCAATATGATTGCATATTCATCCAAAATTCCAGGACTGGGAAAAAACCGCCAAAACAGTTTTGCCTGGAAACGACCAACTAGGCAGAAAAAGGCGGAAAAAAGTACCCAGAAATAAAAGTGACCGGAGGCGTAATGTTCGCTGAGTGCACATTTGCGTCAGCAGTGGGAACGCCTTAGGGTTCGGACGGTCTATTTGGATTCAATAAAGCCACAGTAGCTACAGTAGGGCCAAGAGTACATGAAAGTTCCATAAAAGAGTTTACATACGCATGTGTTCACTCTTGGTGGCTCGCCACAATGACCAGCATATGGCCAAGAGTACATTTTCATGTTTGACTCTTCTATAAAAATTAAACACAATAATGTGCTCAAGGGGGAGGACCACAAGAGCTATGTATTGTAGCGCCAAGAGTAATAATCATTGTCATGTGCGACCCTTCCACAAAAGTTAGACACTATAACCTCTTGCTATAACGTACTCTTGCTTGGTGGGGGTCGCTAAACGACGACTACAGTAGGACAAGAGTACATTTTAATGTCTGCCTCTTCGATAAATGTGAAACACTCTAGTATGCCACAGTGGCTGCAGTGGTATATACCAAGAGTACATTATAGTGTCTCTCTCTTCTATTAAAGTGAGACATTCTAATGTATATATGTACTCTTGATAGCTCGCCACAACGTCTGCAAAAGCATTCACCAAAAACGGCTTCATTCTAAGCCTTATAAGAGTAATGGTTCAAGTCTGCTTGCTCGGGTATGAAAACTGGAATCATTTAACAGAAATAAGAAACCGAAATAAGCAGTAGTGGTTAATTCAGAAATATATAATAAAACGTATTCCATGCAATCGATCAAAATCATGCCAATTAGTAAAACTACAATTCCTGACGACTACTGTAAAAAACCCAGTAAATCTTCAAGCGGATTTTTGTGGTGGGAAGTAATCTAAGAGGTGAAGACGCTAATATTTGTGCAAAAAAATGCACGGCTGAACTAATAAGCGTTTTTTCTGTAATACCTTACGGCGAATCTCTCGTTGAGGATTCAGCCAATCAAAACGCGATTGCCCATAAAACATGCTATATGTATGAAAATATTATTTAGCAATGCAGTAAAAAAGATATAAGCAGTAAACAGAATATTAGCATGTAAATGTAAATTAAATATATACTGAGGCTAGGCTCATCTTGTATTACATGCAAATTTTCGTTAAAAATAGATGGAGCTATGAAACTATTAATGGCTTGTTTTAGATTAATTGTGTAAATTGGCACGCTGAAAAAAGCCACAAAGACGTCAAGACAGATGTCTGACAATTGCTTAAGAAACAGAGAGGATTCTTACTAAAGTCTGACTAAAATTTGCTGTAGGTATCCCAAGATATAACAGGTGGTATGATTTTTGCGACTACTCGCTGTACTCTTTGGGCCTGAAATTCGGTTTTTAAAAAAAATATATTTCCAGCAATTTTCGGCCAAACTTGAGACAGTCCCCCTTATCCAAAATGGATTTAGCGGATTTGATTTAGCGGATTTGATTTAGCGGATTTAGCGCTGCTAAATCTGTTATCCAAAAATCCAGGATTTAGCCGATTTAGCGGATTCAGCGCGCGCCTAAATCCGATAAATCCAATAAATCCAAACAATTTTGGATAAGCGTTTTAACTGAATCTGCTAAATCTGCTAAATCCTAAATCTGCTAAATCCGCTAAATCTATGAATTTTGGATAACACTTTCAGACTGTTGTACTGCACAACTTGACTTTGCGCATTTGGTTCACTGACCATTTTCGCCTGTAACTTTAGTTACGCGCAACCGTTTTGAACGTTCAATACACCAATCGAAAGCTCTGAAATTGCACTTTTTAGTCATGTAATTTTAATGAATTTTTTGAATAGTTTTGAATAAACTTTCACATTGGTTTACTGTCCAATTTTATTTTGCCCATTGGAGCTCTGTCCCTTTTAATTTCGCTTGTAAGTTCGGGCATGTGCAACGGTTTTGAATGTTCAATACACCAATTTAAAGCTCAAAACTTGCAGTTTTTATGTATGTTAGGTTCTTTATATTTTTTGGCTCGGTTTAAAAAAACAGCAGGTTTGTAAAACAGCTTTGATAACAGCAATTTTTTAGTTGTCAGGATGGCGCTCCAGGCCAAGAATTAGGTACATCATGAAATCTTAACGCTAACTGAATATATACATAAAACATACCAAACACCAAGAGGACATATGTAATGGGAAGGTATGACACTCTCCCTATTAGGTATGCCTTGGGCCTTGCGTCCAATGCGGAGCGCAAAATAGCCTTTTTTGTACGGTTTTGAGGGGGGCGTACTGTTGTGGAGTCTTTACTGGTCACACAACAACTACAAGTTGTATCAATCGTAACATATATATCAGCTAATAGTCAGATCGTATCTCACATTATATATCTATGATACAGCGAGTAATAAGTACACAGACATATGCTTCACAGACACATCCTCATTTCCCCCCACGGGAAGCGTAACCGTGGGGCTGTTCCGACGGAGAATAACGTTGCGTGGGTCTGCGCACCCGCTGAGAGCGTCGGGGGGTCGACTTTATGGGATCACCTGGATCTTGAAAAGGCGAAGCGAATCGACAGTCCCTGAAGTACCGGCGCAACTTGCGCGAGCTCCACACCTGGTTGTCGGACAGTAAATACGTAGCAAATCCAAGAGCTTTCTTTACTTTCAAAGGCCTAGACCAAGGTGACTGGCCCTTGAGGATGTGGGCTATTGGCCTGCGTGCGAGCACGTAATCGCCTGCTTGGTACGGGCCTCGATTTCCCACGATGGGCTTTCTCAGTTCTTTTTTAGTTCCTACGGTTGGTCTCGAGATTTGATTGTATCTTTTTTCATACTCCGCGGCTGGGGCAAAGTCATGTCGCATGCTCCAGCCATGGAGGAGTTGAGCCGGACTAGATCTTCCCCCCTCTTGGGCGGTAGCCCGATAAGAATGGACTAACTGCCGGATATGTGTTTTCCAGGTGATTCCCTGTGACAATGTCTGAGCCCCGAATTTCAGGTACCGATTAAAGACCTCAACTTTTCCATTTGTCTGTGGGCTGTATACGGGGCTTCGCAGGTGTTGGATGCCTTTGGATGCTAGATATCTTTTGAAATGCTCACTGACAAACTGTGGCCCGTTGTCCGATAGGAGACTGTCTGGATACCCATACCGAGCGAATACGTCCTGTAGCCAGTCTACCATGACTTCAGTCGTAATTTTACCGAAAAGCCCATACTCTGGAAACCCGGAATAATGATCGATTAGTACGTCTACGTATTTCTGACTATCAGGGGCGCACGCAAAAGGCCCTGTAATATCGATACCGAGCCGCTGCCATTGACGAGAAGGGGCGGGCCAAGATGACGTAGGGACATGTATCGGAGGGCAGGACTTGTCACTTTGTTGACATGCATGGCATCTGCGGACAAAATTTTCCACCTCTTCGCTGAAGTTAGGCCACCAGTAGACGTCTCTCAGCTTTCGTTTCATTCTTGCTATTCCTGGGTGTCCTTGTTGCGCCATTTCTAACACATGTTGACGCCTTGTTTTGGGTAGGATTATGCTGTTGTCACCTCTTACCCATAAATTGCTTGGTGTGAGTATCATGTCTTGCCGAATATCGTAGTATGCGCGAAGGTCTGAGCTCATGTCGGATCGTTTGGGCCAGTAATGCCGCTCCATGTACTCAGATGCTTGTTTCAAGTCGGGGTCGTTTAAAGTTTCTTTTACCAAATCTTGAATATTTATGCCGGTCTTTTCTATGACATCATCAGCGAAACGGTAATTTCGTTTGGCTCTTCGGAGTGTACAGATAGCCTGGATAAGGCATCAGCTACTACATTATTGACGCCTTTTTGGTGTTCTACCACGTAATCGTAGGCAGACAGTCGGTCGTACCATCGATGAAACTTGGAAGATCGTCGATTTGTACCAAAGCGCTGTAGCAAGGCCTCCAAAGCGGAGTGATCAGTTCGAAGTGTGAACGACCGCCCAAGAAGAAGCTTTTCCCAGTGTTCACAAGCCCAAACCGCGGTCAATGCTTCAAGCTCATTTGCAGCATAGTTTCTTTCTGGTCTTTGGAGAGTCCAGGAGGCGTAAGCAATAGGAACTTCTTTGTTATTCTGAACTTGAGTGAGGACAGCTCCAAGACCGACCTCAGAAGCGACTGTAGTGACAAAAGTTGGTGCGGCTGGATCATACACTGCTAGTAAAACTTGAGTAGCCAGCGCACATTTTAACGCTTCAAACGCCTTCTCGCAATCCTTCGTCCAGTGAAAAGGCACGCCTTTGCGGGTAAGATTTCTAATTGGTTCAGCAATAGTTGCCAGTCCCGGGATGAATTTTTGATGATAATTGAGTAGACCTAAAAATCTTTGGGCTGTTTTCAGGTTATTCGGGGGAGGGGCATCTTCGATGGCCTTAACGCGATCAGCGTTTGGCCTAACGCCATTAATGCTGAGGATATAGCCCAGAAACGGTACCTCTGTTTGAGCGTACATACACTTAGCAACGTTCAGTCTGAAATTTTTGCTGTCAAGTGCGGACAACACTGCATGCAGATTACGGTCGTGGTCTTTGCGAGTGCTTCCCATGACCAAAATATCGTCCATGTAGGCGATACAACCTCCTAAACCCTTTAAAGTTTTTGCAACACACTGTTGAAACACAGCAGCAGAGTCTTTTAGACCCATAGGTAACCTGGCGTATTGGAAAACGCCTTCTTCCGTCATTGTAGCTGTCAAATGCCGACTTTCTGGAGATATAGCAATAGTGTAATATGCTTTTTTCAAGTCCAGTTTTGTGAAAATATTAGTACCCTGTGTCTTAAGCAAAATATCCTTAATGTTAGGTAGTGGGTAGCGATTGGGAACCACATATTTGTTCAATGAAGTCAGGTCAGTAGTTATTCGAACACTGCCGTCAGACTTTGGCACTGTCACCATTCCGTGCTGCCAGTCAGTTTTATCGCAAGGTTCCCATATCCCTTGTTTTACCATGCTTTTTATCTCTTCAGCGACTGCATCTCTGCGGGCAAGAGGAACCGATCTAATTTTTGTCACCGAAGGGATGGCTTGCGGAGATAGCTTGATCTCGTGCGTATAACTGGGGTATAGACCCATTCCTGGCTTAACCAAGTTTGGGAAATTTTGTACAATATCGCTGAAGTCGTCACTGCTAGGCCTTTCGTTCACACCTTGTACCAGGTACCCGGGAGAGGTTAGAGTTAACGACAGAGCTTCCATTGCATCCTTACCTAGAACTGGTGTACATTCATCAGGCACAATATAGAACTTGATGTTAGCAGATTTTCCTTTGCACATTACATCCGTTGAGAAATACCATGGGTATTGATGGGCGTGCGATCGTAGCCCATTAGTTTTGTGTTTGCAGGTACTTGGTTTCTAGGTAGGTTCTTGAAATGTCGATTGTATTGTTGCATTCTTAACACATCTCAGTTGAAGTCGTGGTACTGAACTGAAGGGGGAGTGGCGAAAGACTTTTTCCAGTGTCTTTAAATGAGGGGCGATACCCCCCTCTCAGTTGAGTACTATGTCTTGAACCGAGGGGGGGTGGTACGTGATGTGTCTGTGAAGCATATGTCTGTGTACTTATTACTCGCTGTATCATAGATATATACTGTGAGATACGATCTGACTATTAGCTGATATATATGTTACGATTGATACAACTTGTAGTTGTTGTGTGACCAGTAAAGACTCCACAACAATTGGCGCTGCGACGTTGTAATCTACGATGCCTCTGCGACTTCCCAATCCTAAACTCTATTGGGATGACACTCTCAGCCCTCCTCAAGAATTTAGAATTTGGTTCACGATTTTTAATGGATGGCTACGTCTCCAAGACTTGGATCGGCCTGAGCCTCTGGGCGACCAAGAAAAGAACAATATTCTACTGCTAAACCTTGGTTCGGAAGGAATGCGAGTATTTCAATCAAACCCCATTCTCCAACAAATTAATGACATTACGTACGAAGAATTCTCAGCTTCGGTGCGTGACGCATTCGAAACTCCAGTTAATCCGGTACGCGCTCAATTTGACTTTTTTAACCGTCGCCAGTCGTCTGAAGAGACAACTTCAGAATATTTAGCTGCGTTGCGAACATTAGCAGCCGACTGCGCCTTTTGTCACGATTGCGAGCAACAACTATTAGCCACTATGCTGGTTGTCGGATGTTGCAACCAGAAAACACAAGAAAAACTCCTAGCTGAACCCGATATTAACTTTGATCGTTTTTTGTCCATTATGAAAGCGGAAGAGTCCGCACGAGACGCGGCGATCCACCTCCACAATCAGTCATCCGAAGTCAAAAAAGTGGCACACCACAAAACTCAGCAGGCTGCCCCAGATCATTCTGGATTTCGCGCTCCGCATTGGACCCAAGGCATAATAGGGAGAGTGTCATACTGTTCCTGTTCCTATTATGTACTCTTGCTAACCGGGGCGTATAGCCAGGGAGGGGGGGAATGGGGGAATTACCCCCTCCCGAAATTTTTTCCTACTAAAATTTTGCACAAGGGTTTTGGCTTTTATGGTCCGGCCGAAAAATTTTCCGATACGTCTCCAATTGACGAAATTTGGCCTAAAAATACAAAATTTCCCCAATATTCCCCAAATCAATTTAACTGAAGATTAGCTCCAGCTCAGGCTTAAGTTAATCCGATTTGGTGCAGTCCACCAAATATTTTGTCACATTTTTTAAGCTTCCTAAAGTAAAATATCAACTTCACAACCACAGTCCAGTTCTTCTGCCTGAAGTGAATAAGCGCAGGCATAAGCGCTCGTCGGAATCGGTTAACTAGTTTGAGTTTTTTTACATTCTACCAAGAGTTCGTAACAGCAAGAGTACAAACTAGGAAGAGTATGACACTCTCCCTATTATGCCTGGCAGCGCGCGTTCAATGCGGAGCGCGAAATAGCCCGTTTATGTACGGTTTTGAAGGGGGGGTACCCCTTCCTCAACTGAGGGGGGTGGGGTGCTTACCCCTCAGTTTGATACCCCGTGCTCAACTGAGGGGGTGTTTTGAGATGTGTTAAAATGCACTTACTTGCGATTTTAACGCAAAAAGCGACATGTTTTAGCATTTTTCGGTCAAAAAACAATGCTAATTTCGACTACAGCAGTATCAAACGTAACATAAGAGCTCAAAACACTGTAAATTATGAACTCACTCAAAACACTGAAAATTATTAAAAATATAATGATGACTAGCGACGTTTCAGAAACTAGAAAATCAGCAAATTTTCCAAAATTCTTTGACATTCCTGTAAATTTACTAAAAGTCATTTTCGTAACAATAAAACAGCTAAAACGATACAATAAACAGTGTATTAAGCAAATACATACAGTGCAGCTAATACATGTAGTGCACAATGCAACTATATGCACATGCACATGCTTTCATACAAGATAAAGGCAAGGAACACAAAGCCACAGAGCTGCAAGGGTCTGGGGGCGGCAGCCCCCCAAAAAAATTGGAAATTTTTAGATTTTTTTGGCCAAATTTGGTCAATTAGAGACGGTATCGGAAATTTTTCCGGCCGGACCCTAAAAACCAAAGGGGGAACCTTGTGTACCTACAATTTCAGTCGGAAAAATTTCGGGGAGAGGGGAAGATTCCCACATCCCCCCCCCAGGCTACCCCCGGCCGTCACCTACATTTTACCTACATATTAATTGCATTGCTGGCTTGCTTTTATTAATATACCGGTAAAAAAATCAACAAAAACATCGGACAACATCAAAATTTATAAAACTAAAACAAATTATCTGACTGTGATCCCATATTCGTAACATTCAGTCAATGTACAAAAAATTAACTAAAACAAACAAGCAGGCCCCAAAAGGGGGCACATTTACTTTATTTAGTTTCAGTGCTTAAGTGTTGAATTCACACTATAAATTCAACAGTTTTGACGAAAGCACATTCCATAGTTGCCGAAGCTGCTTGTGATTTCAGCACGCAGTTGCAAATTTTTACAAGGAAATGTCCTGTCAAAACAATTTTGCAGACAAAAGTTGCGTATTTTTTGGCAAAAAAACAACTTATGGGGGTCGAACCTTGGGCCTTCACGTGAACAAATCTTCGTACTAGCGCTTTTGACCACTCAACCACCCAACTTCGATGAGTAAATATGTTTGGTCAGGACTATGTAAGTCTAGACAATCACGTGATCAGCATGTGTAATCTAGTCTGAAAATTTACCATACAAAAAAATTTAAAATCACAAATTTAGAATAAAATGACAATTCAATACATGTGAAAAGTGTTGTTGACCATTATTTCATTAAAAATTGTAAGAAAATACCTGTTTTCAAAAAAAAGAGCAGTCGGTTCCCATACTGACTTTACGTGTTAATCATATACGCTGAACAACATGTGCCTGTTACTTTTACCCTACGCACAGTTGATTTCAAAACAATAGTTCCTTCTCT
This sequence comes from Trissonchulus sp. WLG1_4, assembly GCA_030248245.1. Lineage (NCBI taxonomy): Eukaryota > Metazoa > Nematoda > Enoplea > Enoplida > Ironidae > Trissonchulus > Trissonchulus sp. WLG1_4. The sequence goes on along the minus strand of JASANF010012001.1, from coordinate 16,502 downwards.
AGAAGGAACAAAAATTTAATTTGCTCCAACAGTCGTTTCTAATTTGTAAATCAGGTTGCTGAATTGTGCCGAGTCGACACATTTCAGGTGAGCGGACGTGAAAAAGTTTATCCGTTGGACTACCACAATTGCCCTGGTTTCCAACTTTATAGAGATTTATAAACTCTAGCAGGGTTACAACTTTATAAGAATTTAATGATATAGTTTTTTAACGCAAAGAACTGAGGAAAAGCTCAGAAAAAAGGATAATACAATAAAAATTATCGCACTTTTGTCACTAGTAGGCTTGTCATTTTGGCATCGGTATTGGCTGTGCTCGGATCGCGTGCAATGTCCACAGTCCGCCCCATTTTGATTGGCGGATATGCCTACTGAGTACTGAGCAAGGTATCACACCTTTCACATAATATTCGCTATATATAATGAAGATTTATTATTTGTATGTGGTGCGCACTTTCATTGCAGTCGTTTTGTTTCAAAAAATTTGGAAAATAACTTCAATGATCGCATTATAAAATAGTTTAGGCCGTATTTATAAACGGCAATGAAGTGCAACTTTTGAAAATCTACATCATTAAAAAGCCTAATTTATGAGCTTTCGAATGATGTATTGCACACCCAAAACGGTTAAGGCAGTCTAAAGTTATAAACGAAAACGCGAGAGCCACCCAAATGCTAAATCCGATAAATCCTCGTAAATTTACGAGGATTTAACTCGGCTATAAAATGCGTGTAATTTTAAATCCACGGATTTAGCGGATTCAAAAAAATGAATTTTGGATAAGGATTTAGGATTTAGGATTTAATTTAAATCCGCCAGCACGCTAAATCCGAAGGGAATTTTGGATAAGGATCGGATTTAGCGCACGCGAAATCTGATAAATCGGCTAAATCAAGCAGGCAAGTTAAATCCTAAACGCTTATCCAAAATGCAGGATTTAGCTAAATCCGGATCCGCTAAATCCATATTGGATAAGGCCCAGTATCAGCATTGTTATCAGAATGACCCAGCTGGGTTTCGAATCTCTCATCTTCGCATCTGCAGACCAGCTCTCGCCCATTTGAGGGTCAATGTCATTCTCATTAGTTGCCTTAAGTACCTAACGGGCCAACCATACTTCAAATCTTAACCCTAAGACCATACGTTAACACGGGGGTCAAATCTGGGAGGTCTCGTACCGACATATTGACTGCCCTTGTAGTCCAACAAAAAATAGGTGTAGCAAAATATTGACGATTTCCAAAAATTTGGGCCAAACCGTATTTCAGCGTGAAAATTGGCAATTTTTGGAAATTTTGTCTGAATTTAGATAAACATTCCATAAATTTGATGGAATAGGCAATTTTTGAAAATTTTGGCCCGCATTTGGATAAAAATTGCATAAATGTGATGGAATTGCTCATTTTAAGAGACCGGTTGTTAGCTTATTCACATAACTCAGATAAGTTGTCGACTTTATGTAGCACATCAAAAATCATCAAGAGTACATAATAGTGTCTCAATTATATGGACGAATGAGACACTCTTATAACTCTTGATTCAGGTTATAGCATCATTCTGCAGATGCTAGTCACTGTGATCGGTATTCACAATTTTTGTGCAACTTTGCAAAGAGACTAAAACGTTATTTTCAAATTACAGTAGGCTAATGAAAAATACTACTTGGCAGAGGTTAAACTGATCTTAAAACGCATACATGAAACGAGTTAAAATAAGTCAGCGGCTCAATTTTAGTCTGACTCCATCCTAAACTACCACTGGACTAAACTGACTTAACATGCACGCTTGACATTAGCGTGCATAGTTAAGTCCGTTTAGTCCGATAAAAAAACAGCGCGCTAGAAGTTAAGTCCGTTTAATCCGGAGGTTTTGGAATGGCATTTTTAAGCTTAGTTTTTAAACCGTTTAGTCCGATTATAATTAACCCATTAATCCGGTAAAGGAATAGGCCCGTGGTTTGACTAATATGTGACGTAAACTGATGAATAAATGTCTAACTCATTCGCAATAATGCAACACTTGAGGATTAGATGTGACGTCAGGGGTTAGGAAGAGTTTTAGCAAACCATTCTGCTCAAAAAATGCCTTAGGCTCAGTTTTCAAGCATGTGTTAAAAAAGTCATTGATTCGTTAATAATGTTGAATTGATGCAAAAAATGAAATCTAAAATTTGTTAACCTTCAGTCGCGTGGTTTTTTAAGTAAACCAGCTAGTTAGACTTGATGGCTAGGATTCACCAAAGGTAGTTAGCTTTTAGACTCGGTCTAAAACATCTTATTAGACTGAAATAGAACATCGTAATGAAAAATTCTATGTGTATTTCATACGATCACGTGTTCGACTTGGACTAAAGTCTGACCAAAAATTGCTGTACCTTGAGACAAAACGAATACATGATTTTACTACAAAAGAAACTATTTTTCCTGTAGTGCCACAGCACAACAGATCTTTAATTTTGATTTTGTAAGATTACACTAGCTCGCTGGTTTTTACGCGGCGGCCTCAGCCGCCGCGTATATACTATATTGCAAAAGTGCAATTAACACGTAATGCGCTAATCACCGTGTAAATTGCACTGCGAAAATTACTAGGTCGCAAAAATGCATTACATGTGTGAGCGTGTGTGTGCATGATGCGTGCTTATCATAGAGCGCTGAAAGTTTGGTGATATATTGATTATAAGGCCAGTACACTGATACGCAGCAAACTCAGTCAGGCTGGTATTTTAGCACACAGACCTGCAAATTTAGTATCAGCAAATGAACCCTGTCATAATGATGTTTCCTAAATTATTTATCAGCGCGTCGACACCAACAACTTTGACAAGAAGTGGCAAGCTTGACGTGACGTGCGCTGAGTGTCCGTGACAATATCGTCAGCGGTTGAACTGCTAAGCAGCATTGCACGATGCAAATAGGTTTTTAGTAGTCTGTTTAAACCGGTACTTTTTAGACCCAAACTTTTTTGAAACAGTTTAGGAATGAATAAAGTTACCAGTTTTCAATTTAAAAACTTACCTATGTATATTCTGAAAGCTGGATTACCGCGGAGTTATTCGAGATTTTGAGAAGTCGTAAAACTGTAGAGAAAAATTATATTCGTTACGAATCACCAGATTTAGAACCCACAATTATTACAATTGTAACACTGTAAAGTTGAGCGACAGACAGGTCCCAGGAAAACAGCTGAGAATGATATGTTCCAACTGGTGGCTTTAAAAAAATTGGTGCCGCGTTTTATATTCGAAGAATATCCTCGGCATTGCAACGAATGTCGGAATGAAATTTATCGAAATTTAGTTTAGCCTTACTCGCAAAACGTGCTTGTTGAATGTTAGTGTGTGTGTTTAGTTTACACTTTGGAGTAGGTAGATGCGCGTCTGCAGCAAACTATGCAGCATAATGACCAGCACTGTATATTTATTTGTGTGCGTTTGTTTGCCCCATGTGTCAGCGTAATAAAGCTGCTGTCACATAAATGCTGCCTTCAATCAGCGTTCTAATTGAATCCTATTGCCAATAGCAAGGAGCATAAAAGTCAACACTTACTTGCAATCTTATGTTTTGCTGTTTTGCATATCTGTGTAATACTTAATGTGTCAATTTGCGAAAGATTTGTTCACTAAACGGAAGATATGTATTTAATGCTAGAAACGTTTTAGCTGCACAACAGGTTTTAACTGACCTATGGTCAGTTTACTTTAAATTTATGCTTTATACTTCTGAAGATTTTGCCGCAGAATTGGCTATGTTGGCATAAACACCAAGAGTACATACATACAGCAGGCAACCTGTGAAAAGCATGCTACCTGTTTTGACTCACTCAGGGCTCAGCAACTTTTGGTTAGTCTTTTTAACTCAAGCACTTTGTCTGCATGTACTCTTGATACAACATTCGCCGCAGTATATACGTATATATGTATGTACTCTTGGTGCCCCACTCCACACCGCCTGTACTCTAACTACGCAGACAGCTCTATAATATACATATAAGCATAGTATGGCTGAAACCCAACATTATAAACAACGGCAATAGTAATAATATGAGGATGACTATATTAATCGGCAATGTGTCACGAGACAAAAGCGTAGCGAACGGGCCCAGAATAGAGACAGACAGCGGCCGGTTAGGATAAGGAGGGTTTGAGAAATTGAATGTAGTAGGACACAAGTGGAGCACAATCCACTAATAACAATAATAAAGCACACACAAGCAGGCAGGCAGGCAGCTAGCAGGCCAGTCTAGGGGTTTCCATAACTCCTAGCCATATTGACAGTTGCTGGCTGCTTTAGGGAGGCCGGTCCGCATTCCATAGGCCCGGCCTAGACAGACACATACCTGTTTGGCCCACACGGCAGCCACTGTGGCTCATTAGAGGACAAAATGGGGCCGGGCAGGTAGGAAGGACAATCTACCAGCTGCTATCACTGAGCTAGTTTAGGAACGTCAGCTAGCAGAGGTTCAGGTTGAGTTTAGACAGAGGGTATATACAGTAGGTGGCAAAAAAGTTTTCAATTTATCACTGGTGACGAACTTTGGTTACTAATAATAGACGAAGTTGTTTATGGGACTAAAGGAGGCTGTTATGAATGAGGTACTTACAGTACCCAGCGGAATTATCTACCTATGACGCTGGAGTCAGCGTCACTGCCTGCAGTTTGGCGTCAGTGACTGCAGTCATCTGTTGACGTCACAGGCTCATAAAGTTTATAAAATTGGACTGGCTGATTGAATTTCATTAACTGACTCCGGAGTCAGCATCAGTGACTCCGGAATCAGAGTCACCTGAGTCATTCCTAACTAATGTACACATTAGTACACGTTTGCAGGGGGGGCAAAGCTTGCACCAATCCTGGCTCAAGCTGGTGTGCATATTAAACAAATACAATTTTTGTAACTTATCAGACTACCTACACCTGAACCTATATTTGTTCTGTAGGGAAACTGACTACTTTTAATGAATTGATTTCTGTTGTCCATGCAGTCCATGCTATTAAGTCTATGAAATTACTTTTAGATATATATAGTTTCGTTCGAAACAATAGAATTTGGTTTAAAATAAAGCTAACACTTAATATGTATAATTATTGTCCCAGTCCATTTGCAAACCAATAAAACCCATCGCACTTCACATTTTTCAGTTAAAAACTAAGATTGACGCACATTTTACTAAACGATTCTTATACAAATCTTGAACTTTGAAGTGGTGTTTGTCAGCTGAGCGGAAAATGGCTGCAAAAAGTATCCTGCTGTATAAAGGGGGACCCAAAAATTAATATGATTTATCTGTAGATCAACTATGTGTACATTTATTTAATCGATTTTTAATCCAGCAGCATTACTGCAAATAAGTTTCTAGTTTGCTTAGAGGTATGAACGTATTTGCATAAATTTAAATTGCATGTTTTTTCAAATTCCCACGAACGGTTAATCCACTATTCAAGTAAGTGTAAGACATGCTGTCACCGGGAAGTTTCAAGTTACCAGGCTTTGAAAATTATTAGCGGTCTTAGTTGTTTGGTAATGAGCGCAAATTTTTGTTTTTTAACTGAAAATTTTTGAGTGTTAATAGTGTTATGGATTTTATTGGTTTACATAATTTGGACCTGGACGGACAGTAATAAACGAATCAAATAAGGTGTTATTTATTATGCTTTATTTTAAACCAACTTCTATTGTTTTGAGCCAAACTATATCTATAAGCAATTTCTTAGACTTATGTACATAGCATGGACTACGTGGACTACAGAAATCAATTCAATAAAAGCAGTCAGTTTCCCTACAGAACAAATATAGGTTCAGGTAATCAGGTGTAGGTAGTCTGATATGTTACAAAAATTGTATTTGTTTAATATGCACAGCAGCTTGAGCCAGGATTGGTGCAAGCTTTGCCCCCTGCAAAAGTACGTACATGTGTATATACATTAGTTAGGAATGACTCAGGTGACTCTGATTCCGGAGTCACTGATGCTGACTCCGGAGTCAGTTAATGAAATTCAATCAGCCAGTCCAATTTTATAAACTTTATGAGCCTGTGACGTCAACAGGTGACTGCAGTCACTGACGCCAAACTGCAGTCAGTGACGCTGACTCCAGCGTCATAGGTAGATAATTCCGCTGGGTACTGTACACTTCATTTGCTTGGAATTAACCACGAAGTGCGGAGTGATACCTAACAGGACCGCCCAAAACTACTTGCCACAGACTCCGGCGTCAAAGCGGAGTCGGAATCATTTGATTGCGGAGTCAAAGTATTAGTACCTATATACTTTGACTCCGGAGTCAAGTGACTCTGACTCCGCTTTGACTCCGGAGTGTGTAGCAGATCGGTAATTTTGGTCGGTCCTGTACTTGCTGTCGTATGTCCGACGTCCGTTCAGCCGGAACGGTGACGAAAAATACGCCACAGCTGGTCTTAAGGGGGTAGTGTCGCGAAAGCAGTCGAATTTGCGCGACTGTAAAACTTTTTCAGTAAAAGATAAGACATAGTTCTTTATATATTTAGAAAATATATGTTGAGGCAAGTATTTTAGCCAAGTTTCATTAAAATTGATGCAGTATACAGTTAGCAGTGAGGTCGCAAATTCGAAAAAATGACGTTTTGAAAACCTATTCACATTCCATATTTTCGTCATATTTATCAATCTGTTTGTCCAATTTGTTTATACAGGCTAAAATGACATATGTTGTAGTTTATGCACATAAAACTTAGTGCAAATTGCTTGAGTGGTTGCGGAGTAATACCTGTTTGAACTCTGAAACTGTCCGTAAACTGTGAAGTACTCACAGCAATAATGATAAATTGTGAAAAATCTAGACGCGTATTTTAAAATCAAAAGGAAAACGAACCTTTGTTTTTTTCTTTTTTCTTAATTGTGGCAAAAAATTGTGCGTGAACACGTTATGTGGACTTCACAAGCTGGCCAATCTGATATCTGGCTTGATTTTTTGAACTTTTATGTCCTTATTGTGTGATGTCTGGCTTACATTTGGTGATTGGTTCAAGATATTGATGGATATTGGTAGTGTAGTGTCTGGCAGTAATTATTTAATACAGTATAGCATTGGACTAGTTTCTCAGTGAACGTACAATTTCAAAGCAAAAAGCTCTTTTTTTGGAACTTATGAGCAAAACTGCTTTGGCGACACTACCACCTTAAACAATATTTAGTGGTGTAATTGTTTGGTAACCATGATAGATGGAAAAGCGGTTGTTATGTACTATGTAGTGTGAATCAACACTTACGTATTCATGGGAAATTATAGGTTCTCTTTGCAAACAGAAAACACTTTTTTGCAGCAAATTTATCTAAAATATTGCTTACCGAGTACAATACAACTTGCTTACGGAGAAACCTAAAAGTGTAGAAGTAAGCTGGAGTTTTTGGCTAGCAACCTAACGGACTATTTTCTACGAACAGCAACATACGATTAATCATAACCTGAAGCATAAGCCAAGTGTGAAATCAGTACTAAGCCTCCGCCTTACAAGTAGCAGCCGTTTACATGAAAACATTCAGAGGCAAATTTAGCAGAAGTTTGATAGAAAAGCCAACGTGAGAAGAGAAAATGAGAAAAACGAAAGACATAGGACTGACGAGATAGGGCTTCTCAGATGTTCAGAGTTTTCTAGAACTGATTTCCTCCTGTTTTAGCAAATCAAGTCTAACACTCTAGCGGCAAACCTGAGATATTTTGACTTGCTCTGCTTCCGCTTAGCCTTTTTTTAAAATTGAGTATATCAAGAAAGGGAGGGCGATTCTTACTGAAAGAAAGACAGCATCAACATCAGAATGAACCAGGGGGAATTGAACCACGCATTGCTGGATCTGCAGACCAGCACTATACCGTTGAGCTGCTATGCCAATGATGAGTTGTCGTAAATCCCTTTAAGTACTCTATCTTACTTCACAAGTATGTAGGCTCTGTGCGAATTGATTCTAGAGCGCAACTATTGATCTATTTCAACAATTTGGCGGCACAATTCAGCGAAATCTCATTCGGCAAACTCTCATTCAGTAAACTCTCATTTTAGTACACCAAAGCCGTTTTAATTGACAGGACTAACTTGATCCGGAATCAAATTCCGCTTATATATTACAAAAATGTAGTAAAAATATAAAAGTAAATGCATAAAATTATAAAATAATTATATGTAAACAATAAACAATAGAACCATAACACAATTAAAGAGAAAGGTAACAAACATAGTTGAAAACATGTACAAAAATTATATATCGATTCAATTAAACGTTGCGCCAAAATCTTACGCGCGAATAAAAGTACTTCCAAAATCAAGACGACATGAATATTGAATTCGAAATGTCAGCGCACTTCAGACTAGGAGAAAAACTTCAAAAATCCGACGCAATTTTGGTTAATAAGATGTCATTCCCGTACAATAGGGTCAATTTTCTTGAGTAGGTATTGGCCTATTTGAAAAGTTGTCCAGATTTAGGCAGCAATTTGACCTAGACTGTCAAAACGAGAAGATCTACGGAGTTATTTACCTAATAACTAACAAGGAATGGATATAAGAAGTTTTTACTTGTAACAAGCTCTTCTGCTGAGCGAGGAGCAGTTACATTGTGAGGTTAGGTTGAGTGTCAATATTCCAGAGGAAATGTTAAACGCGGTCACTTATTCGCAGCCACGTGCCCAGTAGAATTCCTCATACCCCTTGCATTATTTGTGACTAAATCGATTTGTGAACCCAGATTTCTGCGTAAAAATTACTCACGCCATCCCACAGGGGTTATTGACTCTAACCAGTGAGATAAACCTACTTACTTATTCTATAGCTGCACTATCTACCTAGTTTTACACACATTTGCTCTTCTTCTGCTCATTTTAAAATACTGTAGTTTAAAACTTTTAATACTTTTCTGGAAACCTGAATTAAAATGAGCCTATCAATAAAACCGCTGAGATAACCCAATAGACAAATAAAGCACAATAATTTCGCGTTAATTTTAGTTATGATGCATACAATTTCGCGTTAATTTAGTATGATGCTCCCTCGTTTATCTAAGAATTTGAGATAAAGTTGAGTAATGAATCGTCCAAATCTGAACAACTACCACAAGTTGAAACATTCGTATAAAAGTTTTTAACGGCAGCATGGAAGGGTTTTATCAAGAGCACGGTCACGGTATTAATCCTATTAGGCTACATCCCTATTATATACTCTTGGTTATATGCAAATGAGCAGAGCACAAGACGGGCTAAGAACTGTTTATTTAGCCAGGCAAGAACGCACAACGATTAATGGTTTTATCGCTTCACACCATATAAATATGAAGGCAATCAATACCAATTACCAATAAAGCAAATTAATCTGTCTACATTATTACAAGATTTAGCGGATTACCAGAATTAATATTACTTATGTTTAAGCAGTTTAAGCCCGTCTCAGATTTAGCCTATCTGGCTATATCGGGCCGATAAGTTAAATCAATTGTATGTATGCTTGTCAACTACAGTGTAACGCTTTTGCAGTCAAAAATTTTTTTGTCAAGTCAATTTAATCCGCTAAATTTAGTAACCCAATCCAAGTTAGAGCCCAGTGATTTACCGGACTAAACTCATTCAACTTAGTCCGACTATTCCGTTTCTAAAGTCATAATGCCATTGCTAGACATTCGGATTGTACGGAATTTTTAGTTTAGTTTACTTTCAATCAGACTAAACTAACTTTAAAGTCCAATTAATCCGGTAAAAAATAGACCCTAAGAAATATAATCGTACAATAAAGCTAAAATGCGCACAGCAGAAATAAGCCAAGCAACCGGTTCAACTAAAACCTTCACAAAACACCGGGCTTAGCTAAATTAACTAATTATAAACAAATTATTAATTAAATAATAACAAATAACAAATCTAGCCAATAATAAGCACACTATTCATGACAATCTAGATTTATATAATTATTATGCTAACTAATTATTATACATATCAACTAAAACTTCATAGCAACCGTGTTTTGCTAAAAACTCAAAAAATTGTCATTAGTGTACAAAAAAATAAATACTTGAATCAATAAATGCTTTTTAGTATATCGTAAAAATCTTAATAATCCTGATTCGATATAATAGAAACAAGTTTCTAAACTTTCAAAAAAACACATAAAAACACAGGAAGTATTGTATAAAGGCAGAATATATTTTCAACAATGCATATAGAAACAAAACAAACAAAAACGTGCAAAAAACAAAAAATGTAAAACGTACTAAAAAGGTTATCTAAAATGTTATTTAATGCTAAAAGATTTACACAATCATATCATCGATATTGTCAACAATGCAAAAAAACATGGCAGTTTTATTAAACCAAACAGGAAAAAATTCTATTTAAAAATTGAGTTAGCACAAAAAACTGAAAGACATAACCAACTACAACTTTGACTGCATCTACTTTTAAAAAGTTATAAAATATAACTTCACCCAAAACTTTAAACCTTGTAAACGGTCTACCATTTTCAAAATCACAGTAACCAAGTCAAGAAATCACAAACTACAACTGAGCTTGTTGCTTGTAGTTCATACTTGTCCGTAAACGCATCAGTTTGTCCGTAAGCACTAGTCAAGAGATATTTCATTGGATTTAGTGTACAAGTAGTGGTTTTTTGATTATGCTTATGGACAAGTGTGAATATGCTTTACAAAACAATTAATATTAAAGCTATTGCAAACATACACATACATTATACAATGAAATTAAATTCAACTAAATCAAAATTCACCGGTATCATAATATTATGGCATCGGTATTCAATAACAATAGCTAAAACCTAATCATTTAGCAACATCATCATCTCAAAAAAATTTCCTTGAGCAAGTTTTTAGGTTTTGTAATAAAGTTCTAGACCTCATAAAGCAAAAAACATATACTAAAAATTACTAAATAACACAGATAAATAAAAAACCATATTATAATAATAGTCCAAAAAATGCGTCACAGATATTTACAGTCAGAAAAGCACCGCCACGAAAGCACGTCATGCGATTGTTTCAAATCAATCAATCAATCTAATTAATTGATCAATTAATCAATCAATTAAAAAACAAAGGTTAGCATGCATTCAAAAACATAAAAAACCGGTTCCGGCCGGTGTTCAGTACGAGCTAACACCGGAACCGGCGGTGATGCTCCGGGGGGCACCGGAACCGGCCAGACTCCCGACCGGGGGGGTCTGACTTGTGGAGGAGACAGTGCTGCTGGTGTAGGTGGATTTTTTGTAATATTTGGTGGTCACGTGACGCGAGATGACGCCCGGCTGCAGTGGCTCCTCCATGATCTTCTTCTCCTCCTCTGTCAGCATGCTGAACTCCTTGCCCGGGTCACTGGACGTGTACACTTCCTTCGTGTAGGCCACCTGAAACAGCAGTTATACCAAGAGTACATATTAATAGAGCTATTATGTACTCTTGGTCATATATACGAGTACACTTCCTTCGTGTAGGCCACTGGAAACAGCAGTAACTTGAGGGCTTGTCGAATTGTGAGGATGGTTTTTGAGCACTTTTCAAACAACTGATTTTGCAATATATATATGTAAACATTGCCAAAGGCTTTAAAAAGCAATCAGCCAATCAGCAGCCTTTTAGCTCTACCCATATCGTTGTTAGCTATCTCACGTTGGTTGGCGCTAAAAGGCTACTACGATCTGATTGGTAGATGTTAAAAGGTCCCATTCCATTTGGGACTTTTCTGGTTGTTAATATACACCGTATCTACCGCGCTGCCAAGCTGGCCAATGAAAAAAGTGTCATACTCTTCCTATTATGTACTCTTGCTAATACCTTGTGCCCCTCCGGATCCAAGTATTCTCCACTGGTCTTGGCCTTGGTGGTGGCCCCCTGCGCCTGCTGCCATTGCGGCATCACTGCCCCCGACGCGTCTGTCGGACCCCCGCCCCCTCCGTGGACTACCACTGTTTTTGTGCTGCTGCTGCCTAGAATAAAAAAAGTATGAGGGGGATAGGGTGATCAGCCCACAAAATGGAAATGAGGTAGGTGTACCTCACACAGAATGTACCCTTTTCTGAACCAATATTTTTCCCTGTTAGTAAATGGCAAGTCTGCCATTGCTCTTATAAAAGATCATCATAGTGAATTGTGGTGTTGGTTTTTGAAATTTTTTATACCAAACACATAGTATGATTATGTTTTTTAGTAACACACGCAATTCTAAAACAAGTGCCCCTCAGACTGGATCTATAGGGACAAGTCTTTGCTGCTGTTTGAAACTCAAACTTTTTTCCTGATGGCTGTAAAATGCTCAAACGTAAAAAGTCAAAAATTTGCAAAAAAACACATTTCCACTAAAAAATATCAATTTCGCGTTTATGCAAGTTTGTATAAGTCCCCAACCGTCGGATAAGTCAATAAGTCCCTCAAATTCCAAAACATCCATCACAATTCACCAGCCCTCCCCCTATAGAAACCCCATATCCACATGATCTCTTTTCTTAACCCACCATAATCCGTGCCCCCTCCCTGTTGGTGAGGCACCGGTCGCTGTCGCCACGACGGCGCTGTCTCCCTCTGGGAGGTTCCGGTTCCGGTACCACTGGTCTGTTCCCGGAAACGTTTGGTTCTCAGGTCTTCCTCCATCTGATAGCGCTGTCGGGAGGCCTCCTGTTCGTATTTCCAGGCATCCGACTGCCCACCCCTGGCCAGAGCCGTGCTCGATGAGGTATAGGAGCTCTGGGTCTGCGAGAAGGGGGCTGGGCCCGCCGGGGTCCCGTAGTTGGGAGCGGATGGGGCGCCCCCTCCAGCCATGCCCGGCGAATATCCGCCCCCGCTCACACCGCCTGTGCTGGAGTAGGTTCGGTCCTAAAATAAACTATAAATAAGTGTAATGGTAATCTAAGATCTATTCAAGTCAAAAATGATTTGACAAAGTCCTTAAAAGTAGCTATTTTGGCCAAAAAATGTAAAAATTGCTTATTTCAGCAAAAAAGTCAAAAAAGTTTTAGAAGGTTGGGTACAGACCCGCAGTTCTCCAAGACCTCTAAAATCGTGAGGTAAAAAAACTTCCATACCATGAATACTGTGACAATGCGACAGATTTGTTTACTGGTTTACTCCAATAACAATATCGTACGATACTATATTAAAGTTATCCTGTCATAGTACAGTAGTCATGGAGTGTATCTCTTTGCATTCTGTAGCGCCTACAGATTGTGTAGTATTACACTCCCCCCGGCCAAATTGGCCAATACTCAGAAAATTGCACGACAACGGTTAAGGTTAATTTTTTGACCGCATTCAAGTTCCACAACCTGATCAGATACGCAGCGTCGAACTTTCTGTCGTGGTCCAAATGTTGGCATGAGACAGCCATTGTTCACGGATTTTACATGTACAAACTTGGGGCATCGTATTGTTATGTTTGTTTTTTCGGTTTTCTTTTTCGGCCACGCGAGGCAAGCGGTTGTTCCGTAAAACGCGCGGAAAGCATCGCCAGTTCGATTGATATTGAACAAAGCTGAAGACACGTGCTCTGTCCAATTTCTTGAACCGGTCTCTAGTACTGCTGCTCTTAACCGATCCTTCAGGGTTCGGTGCGCCCTTTCGATGCGACCATTGCCCTGGGGATAGTATGGAGTACAGTGTACATGTTCTACTCCGTATTTCGTGACGAGGGCGTTCATTTCAGACGAACGAAATTGTGTGCCATTATCCGTCAATATGGCACGCGGGGGCCCATACTTGAGAAACCAGTATTTTTCGATTGTTCTCGTTACGCTTGAAGCTGTTATGTTGCGAATGGGAACAGCTTCTAAATAACCAGAGTTATGGTCGAGGATTGTCAACAAGTATCGATAATTTCCAACTGTCAAGGGTAGTGGGCCAACAATGTCGGCGGAAATGAATTCACGTGGGGCAACATCAGCTGTCGTTGGTAAATTTCCTTTTTTACTGATGTGGGAATGGTAAGACGATGTCTGATTACAAATGTTACAGTTGTCTTGAAATTCTCTAAGTACTTTTCTCATTTTTGGAAACCAAAGTCCTTCGGCCAGTATACTTTTGCGAACACGATTTACTGAAAAGTGGCCTGCTTCGTGATGTTTTTTAACTATATCATTAATTTCCTTCGGTGGTATTTGTACAAACGAGATATTTGCATTGGATTGATTTTCAGTGCTTAATCGGCTGAGAACGTCTGCCAGGTGGTTTTTGTTCCCGGGTATATAACTAAGCTCAAAGTTGAATTCTTGCAGATATTCTTGATATCTGGCGTGTCGTTTGGACTGTGGTTTTTGTTTTACCATAGATATTAATGGTTGGTGGTCAGTAAAAGCGTGACATTTATTACCGTAAATATAAAAACGAAATTGTTTAAATCCAGCGTAAAGTGCCAAGTATTCTTTATCTGTTGCACTATAGTTTTTTTCGGCATTGTTAAGAAGTCGACTGTAAAAATGTATTGGCCTTCCTTTTTGTAGTAGCACCGAGCCAATTGCTGAGTCCGATGCGTCTGTGTATAATTCGAATGGTTTACTGTAATCCGGATGGATTAATAAGCAGTTTTTTGAAATGGAGTCTTTGATCACATTAAATGCGCTATCACAGTCTTCACTCCAATTGAATGGACAGTTGTTTGACTTCAATTTGTACAGTGGTTCCATTAGGTCGGCGAATTTTGGCAGAAATTTTGATAGGTAATTGGCAAATCCACAAAATGATTCAAGTTCTTTTTTTGTTTTTGGTGCGCGCAGTTGCTGTAAATGAGCAATTTTTCCTGGGTCAGGCTTAATTCCTTCCGATGTAACAAGGTGACCCAGATATAGTACCTGATCCATCCCAAAGTGGCACTTGGCTAGTTGCATTTTTAAATTGTTGCTTTTTAATCGACTGAAAACGTCGATGAGATCTTTCAAATGTTCCTCCCAAGTTCTTGAAGCTACAATAATATCGTCTATGTATGGGATAATTCCGCGACTTTTCATGTCGGCAAAAATTCGATTCATAGTCCTTTGGAAGGTTGCTGGGGCATTGCATAAACCGAATGGCATAACGTTGAATTCGTATATGCCATCTTCTGTGCTAAAAGCAGTTTTGCACTTATCAGACTCTTCAACTTCTATCTGCCAGTAACCGCTGGCTAAATCTAGTGTCGTAAAGTACTTTGCGTGTCCCAGGTAAGTCAAAATTTCGTCAATTACTGGCAACGGGAATCGATCTTTGATTGTAACGTCATTGAGCTTTACGTAATCTATTATGAAGCGAAATTTTCCATTTTTCTTGCGTTTTAGAAAAAACGGGCTCTGCCAGGCTGAGTTTGACTTGCGAATGATTCCTGCAGATAACATTTCATTCACAAGTTTGTCAACTTCGGGTCGAAGGGCATAAGGAACACGGTAGGGTTTTCGATAAACTGGCGGACCGTCAGTATTAATTGCGTGTTTGGTTTCAGTACATCTACCAATGTCAACTGTTCCGGTTGAAAACAATAGCTGGTTTTCTGAAATTAGTTTCATCAGGTCAGATTTATGTTGGGTGGTTAATTTTGACCCGAATTGGTCTTCAGATGGTGATAAAACGTTACAACACTGTGGTAACTTGTAATCAAAACTTATATTTAGCAGTCGCAAACCTGGCAGGCCAATTAAAACGGGGTAAGGTGTCTTTTCAAAAACTGCAAATTCAATAGTACATGACTTGTGAGGGGTTTCTGTTGGTAAACGGATGATCCACGAGTAACTGTGAGTTGTTTGGTTTGCCAACGAGCAACTGCGGTTGACATTAATGAGCATATTTGTTAGGTTATGACACTTTACAAAATCCAGTCGTATTATGTTCAATTGTGATCCTGTATCGACAAAAGCATCTACATAAATATTGTCCGATAGTTGCACAGGGATGAAAATTCCATCGGGTTTCCCTGTAATAGACACCGATGGAATAGTTAGTTTTTTGAATTTGGTTCACGGCAGACACGTTTTATGTGTCCTTTGCGTCCACATTGCTCACAAGTCTTTCCAGACCAGCAAAAATCCGTACTATGACCACTTTTTTTGCACTTGTTGCAAAATGGCTTGCGAATAGCCATTGTTTTCGGTTTGGCCAACACGTCTTCACAGTTTATTTGTGCCAGACGTTTTACTAGTTCATTTAAATCGCAGTCACAAAATTGGTGTCGTTGAGCATAGTCTATCATTTCAATAATTCTTTGTTTGATTAGTTGATCAATCGCTTCCCCGGACACAATCTGTTTAGCATACTTTCGCAATTGTCGTACAAATTCCACTATGTCACCACCAAATTCTAGTTCCATAAAAGACCGTAGAGGGTTACTTGTCGGGGAAATGTTAATTTCTTCCAATTGTCGCCAGATGGATTCGTAAGTGGAGCGACCATCGATTTTCAGCACATCGCTCAATTTTGATACCGCATACTTAATTGTTTTTAGTTTTTTGTCGTCATCGAGATCGGCCAAATCAACAAACGCTTTAAACTGTCGTCTCCAGACATCAATTTATGTAATGTTT
>JASANF010012000.1:0-10513 GCA_030248245.1 Trissonchulus sp. WLG1_4 | reverse complement strand
GCTACATTTTGGTATATAAAGGGTGACCATACGCAAAGTGTAAGCATAGTTATCGTTTGCTAAAAATTCACTCAAGGTTGGTGGCTTGAAAGTCATGTGAGATGAGTCATGCGATTTGAAATTTTCCCTCCAGTGTTCTTTTGTGCCATACTACATATATGTATAGTAAAGTTTGACATTTGCAAACTTTTTTGCCAATTTTCGATGTAACCCCCGATTCCCGGAGCGCCCCCTTAAAAAATTCGCTCAACGAAAAAAGTTAAAATTTGGCACATAAATAAATGCACCTTGTCATCTTTGAGCGGTCGCAAAAGTTGATTTTTGGCAAATCGATAGTATCTAAAAAATTTAGCCAAATTTATATTTTTCAAAAATTGCTATTTTAGTGTTTTTGTTATATCAATCATATTCATCAAAAATGACTTTTTGCGACCGCTCGATCACGTTGAGGCGAGCAAAATTAGATATTGATTGTGCAACAGCTACTTACTTCCGAAGAGAAATCGCAAGCCGAAATTCCACGCACGGTTGGTCTACAGTGAATGCTAATTTGTATCAATCAACTTCATCTTTGTGAGTGAGTGGAATTTCGGCTTGCGATTTCTCTTCGCAAGTAAGTAGCTGTTGCACAATCAATAGCTCATTTTGCTCGCCTCAACGTGATCGAGCGGTCGCAAAAAGTCATTTTTGATAAATATGATTGATATATTGAACAAGCTCTTCTGCTGTGTTAGAAGTGGTTAATTTGTGAGTTTAGAGTGTCAATATTCCACAGGAAATATAAACGCGGCCATTAATTTCGGCTAAAAGATTTGCAAGTTCTTTGCGCTGCTCACATTCACAGTGTATTTTGAGACAAAACTGCTGAGTACACAGAAACACGTTTCAAACCAAATATAAAGATATAAAAATAAAATTAAAAACATTAGGCAAAAGTATGTACCTATGTACAATGCACTCACAAAATGTGAGTTAGCGAGATTTGAACTCCGACCCACAGATTCAGAGTCAAGAATACTAACCAATAGACCACTAAGACCACTGTATCAAAGTAGTTAACACTACCTAATGTGCGATTATGATCTTTCTAGCTTTGGGTGACAAAATACGAATGACACAAATAGGAACATGAGTGTCGACATCGGATAGAAGATATTGCTGATATGCACTGATATCGGAGAAAAGAAACATATTCATTTAATAAAAATTATTTCTAAATTAATGGTCCACATACATACGCACGCTTGCATGACATCGTTAATCATCCTTTATTGCTGCTGTAACATCTTGTTCATTAGGTACGTGTGATACAAGTCTACGTGGAGTTTGAAAGATTTAACAGCCCGGTTAGCTCAGTTGGTAATGGTGAGTGCACTACAGAGCATCTGATTAATGATCAGAATGTCGGTGGTTCGATTCCGCCCCGGAGCTGGATGTTTTGCACTCTGCTGTAGTTCGAGATCATGCTAGTTCCGTCGAGTTGCATGATGTATGGCAGAACTGAGAGGTACCTGCCCTTCTAGTGTTAATTTGCACTAGAAATTCGACCTACCCTGATTAACGTAGGACTTTTAGATTCTGAATATAGTATATACGGCCCTAAGGGGGCCGCGTAAAAACACTAAAATCGCGATTTTTGAAAAACATAAATTTGGCTGAATTTTTTAGATACTATCGATTTGCCAAAAATCAAATTTTGCGACCGCACGAAGATGACCAGGTGCATTTTTTCGTTGAGCCAATTTTTTAAAATCGCAAGCTGAAAATTTGCGTTTGTATTCACACGCACTATATTTCTGTCTCATGCAGATAGTATTGCGTTAGTTCACAAAAAATTATACCACACACAATGAAACACCAAAAATTTTTAATTACGTTTCAGTAAAACACTACTGCTAGTGTTTTTCAGCCTTTCAAATTGATTACAAACGTGTAAGGCCGTGTTTAGATTGAGCTTTTTTCAGCTGCTCCGTTGCCATGGGAACGCTGCAGTTCCTGCTTTTTTCAGCTGCTTTAGCTTTTTTCCAGCTGCTCCAGCTTTTTTTCAGCTGCTCGAGCAGCTGGAAAAAAGTCGGAAATGTCGAAAAAAAGCTGCAGCTTTTTTTCAGCTGCTCGAGCGGCTCAAAAAAAGCTCAGTGTAAACACGGCCTAAATGCATTGGCTTGTAAAGGCATTTCCGTGAAAATCTATTTTTCTTTAAATAAAATAAAAATAAAATCTAAATGCATTGTAAATCATTTGCTCAAAAATGTTCAAAAAAATTTTTTTGTGATATGCACATCAAATTGAAGGAAATTCACTTCTGATCAACTTTTGTTCTTACGATGCATGTGTATTTTTGCGCTTTTTCAAAATAATGGCCAAAACCCACATGTAAGGCGACTCGTTGCCGCACCTACTAATGGCCCAAGCGGGGACAGTGGGTACCGGCTATCTGGGGAGGATCGTTAACTCACCCGTAGCCTCGACCACACCGCCGGCGGGGCTTCCAGGTATTATGAGCGGGGTCTTCCGTGCCGGACACCGACAGGAAAGGGGCTTACCTACTCTACGGGGCAAGGCGCAGTAGGCGCAGATCACAGCATAGTACCGCCCGCTAAGCCTAAATGGGCTTCCCTGAGCGGGGCAGCAAGTGGTGGATGTGGGGCGGATCACAGCGCATACGGAACGCAGAGGTGGCAGGGCCTCTCTAGGCCGATACTGCCCGGGGGCTAGAAGGAGACTAAAACGGCAGGGCCACTAGGCCAAAACTGCCCAAGAACGAACGCGCACAAAACAGATAAATTTAGTAGATTTAATGAAAAATAACAGAACAGGTAGAGGTAAGTAACGGCCGTTTGGGCGTCAAGACAAACGGGGCAACCAGTGAACACAGCCGCACAGGGCTAACACACCAATACACACACTCTGACTAGTTTTTCAATACAGGCTACCAATGTTATACCTAACCAAACGTACACACACAGAAGGAATACCGAGTACGTACATAGTGTTAAAAAATATTGAACGTGTACTCATAAATGTGAATATTTAAAAGGTAAGTGAAAGTGTGAATAGGGAGTAAGGGAGGGTCTCCCAAGTGAAGCCTTACACACATTTCAGGAGTGCCACCTTAATATCATGCTGAACTTTTTAGCATACTTTTAGCATGTTTTTAACATATATTAAAATCATGTTAATTTTGAGTGAATTTGATGCGAAAAAGATATTAAAATGATGTTAAAATTTTTTAACAAGGTTTTTAACACTATTAAAAAACATGTTAAAAGATGTTAAAACCATGTTAATAACATGTTAAAATATGTTAAAAACATGTTAAAAGTATGTTAATCGAAAGTGCAAAAAACATGTTAAAAACATTCAAACACATTCTTCCTGTGATGGATATGACCCCCCGAAATCTGAACCCTCATTGAGGGACGCAATTTTTAAGAAACCCGTGCTTTCTCCGTTAAAGGGAAGCATTTTTTGTAATAGAACCCCTATCCTCAAATTTGTAGTTTCTGAGCTATGACTCCTTGAAAATTGCATTTTCAGTGTTTTGGGAACACAGGAAGAATGTGTCTGAATGTTTTTAACATGTTTTTTGCCCTTTCGATTAACATGCTTTTAACATGTTTTTAACATATTTTATCATGTTATTAACATGGTTTTAACATCTTTTAACATGTTTTCAGAATAGTGTTAAAAACATGTTAAAAACTTTTAACATCAATTTAACACGTTTTTCGCATTAAATTTACACAAATTTAACATATTTTTAACATGTGTTCGAAACTTTTAGCATAGATTTAACATCTTTTTCGTATCTTTTTAGAATATGCGAAAAAGATGCAAAAAACATGTAAAAATCATGCTAAACTTCTTAGCATACTTTTAGCATGTTTTTAACATATGTTAAAATTATGTTAATTTTGAGTGAATTTGATGCGAAAAACATGTTAAAATGATGTTAAAATTTTTTAACATGTTTTTAACACTATTCAAAAAAACATGTTAAAAAATGTTAAAACCATATTAATAACATGTTAAAATATGTTAAAAACATGACGTGCGTGAAGTTGGCAGACACTTTGTCAGTACAAATTCTGAAATATGATTTTTCTGATAGCTCAAAATTTGTACTATTTTGTACCACAAGTACCACATTTTGTACTAATTTGTACTACGAGTACAAATTCATGGAAAAGTGTCTGCTAAGGCCGTGTTTACATTGAGCTTTTTTTCAGCTGCTCGAGCAGCTGAAAAAAAGCTGCAGCTTTTTTCTCCATTTCTGGCTTTTTTTCAGCTGCTGCTCGAGCAGCTGCAAAAAAGCCGGAAACGGCGAAAAAAAGCTAGAACTGCAGCGTTGTCATGACAACGGACCAGCTAGTCTATAGTGACCGCCATACTTATCCGCATTTTTCAGCTGCTACAGCTTTTTTCCAGCTGCTCGAAAAAAAGCTCAATGTAAAAAAGTGAAAAAAAGCTCAATGTAAACACGGCCTTACTTCACGCTTTGAGCCATGCACAGACAGGAGTAATGCACTATAAAATTAGTGAAACATTGTTAAATTCATAAACTTTGCAATTTCTTTACTAAACTGCGTAATTAAATAAATAATATTGAAACCAGCATACATTTATAAGTGTTATTCATTCGATTTTTGACAATTTGTATGTCTGCTGTGTAGGTACTGGCTCATCCAACCAATTTTTCAAATGTTTTTTAAATTTCAACTTAAATTTTAATTTAAGTTGAAATTTTAGAAAAATTTGAAAATTTAAAACTCTAAATTTTCAAATTTTAGATAAAAAACTTTCAACTTTTGTGTGTGACTTCGATACGTTTTTTTCATACTAAAAACATCCAAAGCTAGTTTCTTATTTGAAAAATAAATATAAAGCTTACTGGTTGTGATAAAACGAAGATCTAGTAATATAAAATTTTTAATATGAAATCCTGTGATGGGGTTAAATGCAGTTGGGGGGGGGGGGGGGGGAAATAGTGGACCTATTTTTTGAGTAGAGCACCTCGGGGGATGCATTTTTGCTTCAAAAACTCCTATTTCATTTTTTGGATTTTCTGAGATATGACCCCCCGAAATCTGAACCCTCAGTGCGGGACGTTTTACAATTTTTTTTCCAAAGCCCTTGATTTTTGCGTTCTAATCGTGTCTAAATGGTGTCAGATTATTGTTTACAACACTTTGGAATCAAAACAAAGGCTATTTGACCGTGTTCCAGCCGAAAAATTGGCCAAATTCGCCAGAAACGTCCAATTTTTGACCAAATTCAAACTTGGCCTTAATTTAGGCTTGGGCTTAGGCTTAGGCTTAGGGCTTAGGCTTAGTATGGGGCTTAGGCTTAGGCTTAGTATCAGGCTTAGGCTTAGGTTCAGGCTTTGGCTCAGGCTTAGGCAATAAAAAATCGAAATTTTCAGAAAAAATCCTGCCAGCTTAGCCTAGACGATGCCTTAAAACATCATAACGCACTCAAAACTATCCAAAAACAAAGATTATAGCCAATTTTGGTTTCGAACTTTGGCCTACGTTCACGTCCAAAAACACTGAAAATGCAACTTTCAAGGGGTCATAGCTCAGAAAATCAAAATTTGTGGATAGGGGTTCTATTACAAAAAATGCTTCCCCCAAGGTGCTCTACTCCAAAAAACAGGTCCACTATTTCCCCCCCCCCCAACTGCACTTGATCCCTGTGATGTGTGCGATTGGCTCAAAGCGTGAAGTTAGCAGACACTTTTACATGAATTTGTACTCGTAGTACAAATTAGTACAAAATGTGGTACTTGTAACTTGTGGTACAAAATAGTACAAATTCTGACCTATCAGAAAAAGCATATTTCAGAATTTGTGCAAAGTGCAAAAAACATGTTAAGCAAGCAAGCAAGCAAGCAAGCAAAAAAGTTTATTCTACGAAGCAAAAAATTATTCATTAACAAATATAAATAGCAAATAAAATGTTAAGCACATAATGACGAACAGAAGTAGAAAACTTAAGCAAAAATGCAAATCAAACAAAACTAAATGAACATAAGAACAAACGTAACATAAAAATGACATGAGTACGTAGAAAAGGAGGGGGGAAAGGCCGGTCGGGTCATCAAAGCCCCCGCCCCTTAAGAAAATTTGATAGGTCCACTTTGGTAAGTTTACGCTGAAACTGATATATACTTGAACTCTTGACGACCTCCTCGGGCAAAATATTCCAAATTTTAGCAACACGGTTTACGAAAAAGTTTTTAAGACAGTCTATATGTACGTGCAAATTCGATAGGCATCACCTGTAAACTATGTCGTCTTAATCCACTATCAGGAGTAAAGGCAAAGTAATCAGAAAAGTCTGTAGCAACTTCACAGTGCATAATCTTATACATGACAGTAAGGTCAAGCACAATCCGTCTATATTCTAATGATGGCAGGTTTAAGGCTGCTAGCCGCTCAGAGTATGAGAGATTACCGAGTCCATGCAGACGTTTAGTAAAACGACGCTGTACCTGTTCGATACAATCTATGTCTTTGAGTAAATACGGAGACCAGATACACGAAGCATACTCGAGGATAGGCCTAACAAATGTAGTGAACATACTAACTAAAAATTTCGTATCTTTGCACTTAAAATTTCTGAAAATTGTACCAACAAGCCGGTTTCCCTTACCTGCTATCTTGAAACAGTGTGCTGAGGATTTCAAGTTTGACGAAATTGTAACGCCCAAGTCTAACACGGAGTTCGTTGACTTCAGAATGTCGGTACGGCGTACCCAGGGGGGGGATGGGGGGAATTCCCCCCCCCCCGAAATTTTTCCCCAGTGATTTTTTACACAAGGGTCCCCCCTTTGGTTTTTATGGTCCGGCCGGAAAAATTTTCTGATACGTCTCCAATGGACTAAATTTGAAGAAGAAGAAGAAGAAGAAGATTTGAAGGAGAAAAGAAACATATTCATTTAATAAAAATTATTTCTAAATTAATGGTCCACATACATACGCACGCTTGCATGACATCGTTAATCATCCTTTATTGCTGCTGTAACATCTTGTTCATTAGGTACGTGTGATACAAGTCTACGTGGAGTTTGAAAGATTTAACAGCCCGGTTAGCTCAGTTGGTAATGGTGAGTGCACTACAGAGCATCTGATTAATGATCAGAATGTCGGTGGTTCGATTCCGCCCCGGAGCTGGATGTTTTGCACTCTGCTGTAGTTCGAGATCATGCTAGTTCCGTCGAGTTGCATGATGTATGGCAGAACTGAGAGGTACCTGCCCTTCTAGTGTTAATTTGCACTAGAAATTCGACCTACCCTGATTAACGTAGGACTTTTAGATTCTGAATATAGTATATACGGCCCTAAGGGGGCCGCGTAAAAACACTAAAATCGCGATTTTTGAAAAACATAAATTTGGCTGAATTTTTTAGATACTATCGATTTGCCAAAAATCAAATTTTGCGACCGCACGAAGATGACCAGGTGCATTTTTTCGTTGAGCCAATTTTTTAAAATCGCAAGCTGAAAATTTGCGTTTGTATTCACACGCACTATATTTCTGTCTCATGCAGATAGTATTGCGTTAGTTCACAAAAAATTATACCACACTCAATAAAACACCAAAAATTTTTAATTACGTTTCAGTAAAACACTACTGCTAGTGTTTTTCAGCCTTTCAAATTGATTACAAACGTGTAAGGCCGCGTTTAGATTGAGCTTGTTTCAGCTGCTCCGTTGCCATGGGAACGCTGCAGTTCCTGCTTTTTTCAGCTGCTTTCGCTTTTTTCCAGCTGCTCCAGCTTTTTTTCAGCTGCTCGAGCAGCTGGAAAAAAGTCGGAAATGTCGAAAAAAAGCTGCAGCATTTTTTCAGCTGCTCGAGCGGCTCAAAAAAAGCTCAATGTAAACACGGCCTAAATGCATTGGCTTGTAAAGGCATTTCCGTGAAAATCTATTTTTCTTTAAATAAAATAAAAATAAAATCTAAATGCATTGTAAATCATTTGCTCAAAAATGTTCAAAAAAATTTTTTTGTGATATGCACATCAAATTGAAGGAAATTCACTTCTGATCAACTGTTGTTCTTACGATGCATGTGTATTTTTGCGCTTTTTCAAAATAATGGCCAAAACCCACATGTAAGGCGACTCGTTGCCGCACCTACTAATGGCCCAAGCGGGGACAGTGGGTACCGGCTATCTGGGGAGGATCGTTAACTCACCCGTAGCCTCGACCACACCGCCGGCGGGGCTTCCAGGTATTATGAGCGGGGTCTTCCGTGCCGGACACCGACAGGAAAGGGGCTTACCTACACTACGGGGCAAGGCGCAGTAGGCGCAGATCACAGCATAGTACCGCCCGCTAAGCCTAAATGGGCTTCCCTGAGCGGGGCAGCAAGTGGTGGATGTGGGGCGGATCACAGCGCATACGGAACGCAGAGGTGGCAGGGCCTCTCTAGGCCGATACTGCCCGGGGACTAGAAAGAGACTAAAACGGCAGGGCCACTAGGCCAAAACTGCCCAAGAACGAACGCGCACAAAACAGATAAATTTAGTAGATTTAATGAAAAATAACAGAACAGGTAGAGGTAAGTAACGGCCGTTTGGGCGTCAAGACAAACGGGGCAACCAGTGAACACAGCCGCACAGGGCTAACACACCAATACACACACTCTGACTAGTTTTTCAATACAGGCTACCAATGTTATACCTAACCAAACGTACACACACAGAAGGAATACCGAGTACGTACATAGTGTTAAAAAATATTGAACGTGTACTCATAAATGTGAATATTTAAAAGGTAAGTGAAAGTGTGAATAGGGAGTAAGGGAGGGTCTCCCAAGTGAAGCCTTACACACATTTCAGGAGTGCCACCTTAATATCATGCTGAACTTTTTAGCATACTTTTAGCATGTTTTTAACATATATTAAAATCATGTTAATTTTGAGTGAATTTGATGCGAAAAAGATATTAAAATGATGTTAAAATTTTTTAACAAGGTTTTTAACACTATTAAAAAACATGTTAAAAGATGTTAAAACCATGTTAATAACATGTTAAAATATGTTAAAAACATGTTAAAAGTATGTTAATCGAAAGTGCAAAAAACATGTTAAAAACATTCAAACACATTCTTCCTGTGATGGATATGACCCCCCGAAATCTGAACCCTCATTGAGGGACGCAATTTTTTAAGAAACCCGTGCTTTCTCCGTTAAAGGGAAGCATTTTTTGTAATAGAACCCCTATCCTCAAATTTGTAGTTTCTGAGCTATGACCCCTTGAAAATTGCATTTTCAGTGTTTTGGGAACACAGGAAGAATGTGTCTGAATGTTTTTAACATGTTTTTTGCCCTTTCGATTAACATGCTTTTAACATGTTTTTAACATATTTTATCATGTTATTAACATGGTTTTAACATCTTTTAACATGTTTTCAGAATAGTGTTAAAAACATGTTAAAAACTTTTAACATCAATTTAACACGTTTTTCGCATTAAATTTACACAAATTTAACATATTTTTAACATGTGTTCGAAACTTTTAGCATAGATTTAACATCTTTTTCGTATCTTTTTAGAATATGCGAAAAAGATGCAAAAAACATGTAAAAATCATGCTAAACTTCTTAGCATACTTATCGACCGAGCATACTTAGTGACCGCCATACTTATCCGCATTTTTCAGCTGCTACAGCTTTTTTCCAGCTGCTTGAAAAAAAGCTCAATGTAAAAAAGTGAAAAAAAGCTCAATGTAAACACGGCCTTACTTCACGCTTTGAGCCATGCACAGACAGGAGTAATGCACTATAAAATTAGTGAAACATTGTTAAATTCATAAACTTTGCAATTTCTTTACTAAACTGCGTAATTAAATAAATAATATTGAAACCAGCATACATTTATAAGTGTTATTCATTCGATTTTTGACAATTTGTATGTCTGCTGTGTAGGTACTGGCTCATCCAACCAATTTTTCAAATGTTTTTTAAATTTCAACTTAAATTTTATTTTAAGTTGAAATTTTAGAAAAATTTGAAAATTTAAAACTCTAAATTTTCAAATTTTAGATAAAAAACTTTCAACTTTTGTGTGTGACTTCGATACGTTTTTTTCATACTAAAAACATCCAAAGCTAGTTTCTTATTTGAAAAATAAATATAAAGCTTACTGGTTGTGATAAAACGAAGATCTAGTAATATAAAATTTTTAATATGAAATCCTGTGATGGGGTTAAATGCAGTTGGGGGGGGGAAATAGTGGACCTATTTTTTGAGTAGAGCACCTCGGGGGATGCATTTTTGCTTCAAAAACTCCTATTTCATTTTTTGGATTTTCTGAGATATGACCCCCCGGAATCTGAACCCTCAGTGCGGGACGTTTTACAATTTTTTTTCCAAAGCCCTTGATTTTTGCGTTCTAATCGTGTCTAAATGGTGTCAGATTATTGTTTACAACATTTTGGAATCAAAACAAAGGCTATTTGACCGTGTTCCAGCCGAAAAATTGGCCAAATTCGCCAGAAACACCGGA
>JASANF010011999.1:0-18559 GCA_030248245.1 Trissonchulus sp. WLG1_4 | reverse complement strand
GAATACATAGACACGTATGAACGTATAGCGATTGCTAATGGATGGGATAACGATGTAAAAGCACGGTTATTGCCCGCATACTTAAGGGAATATGCAGCAGAGGTGTGGAATGAAATACCCTCAGGTATACAAGCGTCATGGGAGCGTGTAAAATGTGCCTTAGCCGAAAAACTGGCACCTGCGGACGTAACTAGTATGCACAGTAGTGTACTGCATAGGAGAACTCAGGGGGCTACCGAATCTGTAGAGCAGTTTGCCCGGGCTATTCAACAAATAGGTAGAAAAGCGTACCCTGCATTAAGTGCAACGTCAAGAGCAAATGTAATGAAAGAATTTTTTGTTAACGGTCTAAAACCAGGCCTGCGGCGGCTGGTACTTACCGCTAGACCGTCTGATTTTGACTCAGCTGTTTTAATTGCTAGGGAGCAAGAATGTTATGAATCGCTCGACAAATCTCAGACAAATGAAGCTGTTAATGCTGTTTCTGCGGACAAAACTGAACTGGTCGAACTAACTAATGACCTAAAATCTTGTGTTCTTCTGTTACAGGACGAAATCAGAAATTTCACTAAGGCAATAGCAGGGAACACGAACGCCAGGATACCGCACGACAGAACCCCGACCACCCGAAACACGACTGGACTAAGCCCAAGGTATGATAATGGTTCGCGGCAACCAGGTACATTGCGCAACCTGCCTAGTAGGACTCTGAATGGAAGACCACGGTGCTATTTTTGTAATGGTATAGGACATATCCAAATGAGGTGCCCACAGCGGCAAAGGAATACAGAACCTAACCCTAACCCTAGGAGATTCCAAATAGTGTCTAGGACTGCTGCACCACAACGCAATACACAAGCCTTTGTAGGGACAGAACCTGCAGGTGTAGAGGAGTTAAATCAGTCTCCACCTTATGATCAAGGTATGAAGCAAGTACTGGAGACAATTCAGCGTCAAAACGAGCGGTTAGTCGAAAGGTTATTGTAGCGAGAAGTTTCAGAGCGCAATGATAGCCAGACAAATGTAGTGCTGAACGAAAAGAAACAGGTAAATGAAACACCAGTGAAATTAAGTGAGATCTCAGCTCAATCGACCACCCAACCACCGCATGATACAGAAAATAGGTTTGTTAAACCGATACTGTTAGGCAGGGTGAATGGTGTCGCTGCAGAAATGTTAGTCGATACAGGGAGCACCTTAACGCTCGTTCGAAAATCAATTTTGCATGGTCAAAAGTTAAATCTGAAGGAAGGGAAGACAGCTACTTCTCTTTCAGGACATCAGCTGGGTATAATTGGTAGTATGGATGTGTGTATTGACCTGTACAATGAAACTGCTATGGTTACTGCGCAAGTTGTTAACACATGTCCCTATGATGCTATCTTGGGGATGGATTTTTTAACAAAGGTAAGAGCCGTTATAAACACGGGAACGGGAAAGCTCCAGGTAGGCAGCTCATTCTTCAGACTCTTTTCGGCTAAAGCCAATATTGATCACAAACCGAGAGAGAAGTATACCGTTATGGCGGAGGACAATGTCTTAATACCCGCGAGATCCGAAGCAGTGTTTCCAGCTGCAGTGAACCAGGTTAGTCACGGTAAGGATGTAATATTATGCGTGGAACCCGCAAAACAGCTAGTCGGAAAATATGGACTTCTGGGAGCTCCTATTTTGGTGAATGTAGACCCGAACGGTCGTGTGCCGTTCAGACTTATTAACTGCTCTGAATATCCGATCAAACTGTACAAACACATGGTACTCGGTACTACGTCTCCAATAGACAACGAGGCGGTAAGTTTTGCGTCTGAAATAACGACCGCAGAGCCTATTGAACAAATTGTAGCCAAAATTCTAGGACAACTGAATCTTCAAAACTGCGATCTAAGGACAGAACAGCTGGAACAATTGACCCTACTACTGATCAAAAATATTGATGTTTTTGCACAAAATAACGAAAAACTTGGAAAAAGCCCACATGTACGTCACAGCACCAACACAGGAAATCAGCCGCCAATAAAACTGCGACCATACCGAGTACCGCAGACACAAATCGAACCTATGCGACAAATAATCGAAGATATGGAACGGACGGGAGTAGTGGTACCGTCAGCCAGCCCTTGGGCCGCACCGTCGATACTCGTGAAGAAAAAGGACGGTAGTGATAGGTTCTGCACAGACTACAGACAACTAAATAATATCACTAAGACGGATGTTTACCCGTTACCGCGAATCGACGATTCATTAGATTATTAGTCCAAAACTCGCTTCCTCAGTAGCATGGACTTACAGTCAGGCTATTATCAAATACCAATGGACGAAGCAAGCCAAGAAAAAACCGCCTTTGTTACACTGTTTGGACACTATGAGTACACCGTTATGCCGTTTGGCCTGAAAAACGCCCCTAGCACATTTCAAAGACTGATGGATTTTATACTAGTGGGCCTACACTACAGTTGCTGTTTGGTGTATCTAGACGATGTGTTAGTTTACTCAGAAACTTTTGAAGACCATCTGAAAGATTTGGACAAAATCTTTGATCGCCTGAGGCAAGGAAATTTGAAACTAAAGCCTAAAAAGTGCTCCTTCTGCCGGCGAGAGGTACTCTTCCTGGGGCATCTTGTATCAGATGAGGGGGTGAAGCCAGACCCAGACAAGTTGTTGGCCGTGAAAAATTACCCGACGCCCAAAGATGTGACGGGTGTACGAAGGTTTCTAGGACTGGCTACGTACTATAGGAGATTTGTAGGAAACTTTGCAGCGATTGCTCATCCACTGCACAATTTGTTGAAAAAGGATGTCACGTTCGTTTGGAGTGAGGACGCCAAAAATGCGTTTGAGCAATTAAAGAGTAAATTGATCGAATCACCAATGTTACAGTACCCCGACTTTGAAAAATCATTTATGCTGTGCACCGACGCATCGAATGTAGGACTGGGCGCTGTGCTGCAGCAAGAGGTATGCGGAAAACCAGTTGTGATCGCATACGCGTCAAGGAGTTTAGGGAAGTCAGAAGTACGGTACTCCGCTATCGAAAAGGAACTGTTAGCTATTGTCTGGAGCGTACAACATTTTCGAACGTATTTGTACGGTAGACATTTCACTGTGTTTACAGACCACAGACCCTTGAAACATGTACTGAAATTGAAGAACCCAACTGGCCGACTGGCACGGTGGACACTGGTTTTACAGGAATATGACATGGAAATTTGTTATAAGCCAGGCAGTGAGAACGGACCCGCAGATGCACTCGCTAGAGTTCAGACAGCTGATTGTACAGGAGAGTTAGCGGCCGCAGCGGAGGATATGTCTGGAGAAGCCGATAAAACGCCTGATTCGACACAAGAAGGCTACGAAATAAACAGATCAATGTGGATGACAGCACAACAAGATGACGAACAAATTGGGCAAATTATTCTTTCACTAAAAAGCGGTGATAGAGACATAAGAAATAAGGGCCTGGAAAATTTTGTTCTTGACAATGATCTTTTATATCGGATATCCTGCAACGATAACCCGAAACGAAGAGACGCTGTCTGGAAACAATTGGTAGTGCCTGCGTGCTTGAGAAATGAGGTGCTCGAAAGTTTTCATGACGACATATTTGCAGGTCATTTTGGCATCGAAAGAACTTACCTTAAGGTTAAGGAACGATTTTACTGGCCCGGAATGTATAACGATGTCCGACATTGGGTGCAGAACTGCAGATCTTGCGCCGGCAAAAAGGGACCTACTAAAAGATTTCGTGCATCGATGAAACCTATCCAAGTTGGAGAGCCGTTCGAAATGTTAGCAGTAGATGCTTTAGGGCCTTTGCCTGTTACAGAAAGAAATAATCGCTACATTATTGTGTTTAGTGATTACCTCACAAAGTGGCCCGAGGCTTTTGCCGTACCGGACATTACCGCTGAAACCACGGCTAAACTCTTGGTGGAGGAGGTGATCACCAGACACTCAGCCCCATTAATGTTGCTATCAGACCGTGGGAAAAATTTTACTTCGGAGCTAGTTAATGCGGTATGCAACCTGTTCAACACTCGAAAAATTAATACGACACCATACCATCCACAAACTGATGGATTGGTAGAACGGTTCAACAAAACACTGGCGACAATGCTGTCCATGTATGTAAGCTCGAATCAAAAGGATTGGGACACAGTACTGCCCTATGTATTGTTTGCATACCGTTGCACCTTGCAAGAATCGATACAAGAAACGCCGTTTTTCCTCCTATACGGGCGAGACCCCAACTTACCCTTGGACGCAGCCTTAAAGAAAGCAGGCGAAGCGCAGGTAGTGCCTTCTGACTACAGAGCTTCCTTGGTGAGAAACCTGCGGGCAGCATGGAGCCTGGCACAGGATAATATCAAACAAGCTCAAACGAAACAAAAATCTAACTATGACAGAATTTCCAAACACCATACGTACAAGGTAGGTGATTGCGTATGGCTATACGTGCCAGCGGTTGGCAAAGGTAAGTCGAAGAAACTGACGCACTTGTGGCACGGTCCATTTCGAATAGTAGAAATGCCGACAAGCGAAAATGCCATTTTACGACCCTCAACTGGAAGCGGCAAGGAACGACGAGTCCATGTTAATGCTCTAAAGCCCCTATCGAGGCAAGTAGCAGGAATAAAGGCTAATACTGAGGCAAGACACCACGACAACGAGACGAGTGACCCGAAAGCTACGTCAGAAACGAAGTCAAATAATACGGCTGATTCACCTAGCTCGTCGCGGACAGGTGCTTCCGCGAAACGAAAGGTTTGGGTGAACACTGCAAATGGTAAGTACTGGCCTGCAGAAGTGACTGACACAACGGATGAACCGAATGGGTCATGGAAGGTCAAGCTGTATGGGACGGGGAAAGTTGCCCTAGTTCGCCCAAACGACTGTATTCATTTAGAGGATTATACTGTAGAATCCTTAGGACTGAGACGAACCAGGCTTTTACAAAAAGCAATGCTGGAGGCTACTGGAAAAGATGACAGTGTCAACGCTGCCAAGCAATGTAACCACAATGTGTTTTTAGGAATGGAAGAAGCAGACGCGAACCGCAATCACACCCAGTTTGGACCGCCGCCGGTTTGGGGGACTTTACTAACCCCAGAAAGGCACCGCACCTTTACTGAACTCGCGGAGCGAATTTTAAAGCCGGACCCCAATACGGAGGACCCGATTCCAAACGCTGCTGATAAAATACTACCACATGGAACCCACATGTACTGTCCGTGGAACGGAGGTCAATACGTTCTCAGCCTACCAACGCACCATGGCCTACTTCACCAATACGTAGTAAATAAACGCTTTCTACGAGAAGTACAAGCACGGGCATATTTTCAGCAAATGATTGAAGTGCTTGCCTTCGCTCACAGACGTGGTATATTCGCCTTGGACGTTACTACGAATAATTGGGTTTTCACGGACAGTGGAAAGTCGACAATACAATTGAAGCGTTTTGAATCGGTCCAGCTTTGTACGACCGATCCCACATGTACTCGTCGCTGGGGCATTCCACCGTACGCCCCTCCCGAGTTCTTTTTAAACGGACCCTATGACGGTTACAAAGCTGATATGTGGCAAGTCGGAGTCACATTGTTTGCAATAGTAACGGGGCGGTACCCATTTTTCGGCCCGGATATACACCAGATGGTAGCGCGGATAATGACAGGGAGACTGATATTCCGCCCTGAACCGAAATTATCCACAGATACTAAACTTCTGCTTAAGTCTATTCTTGTGCTTAATCCTAACCAGCGAATGACTGCACGAGAACTGTTAAGTCACCCGTGGTTAGCAAAACCCGACCCTTCCACTGTTGCCCTACAATTGCCCTTGACTGCAGGAAACGACGCCTGGCGTTGTGGATTCGAAAGAAAGCGGAATATCACTTCCTGACGGCCCAACTACACAATGTACGGCATGCAATGAGTACGGTCATACAACGGACGAATGTCGGCTAGCCCAGGAAGTCCCAGATTTTCTAACCAAAACGAGAACAAACGAACCTCAAAACAGATGGATAACCTCTGTGTCTCGGCATACTA
Source organism: Trissonchulus sp. WLG1_4 (assembly GCA_030248245.1). Classification (NCBI taxonomy): domain Eukaryota; kingdom Metazoa; phylum Nematoda; class Enoplea; order Enoplida; family Ironidae; genus Trissonchulus; species Trissonchulus sp. WLG1_4. Next base: position 12,515 of record JASANF010011999.1, on the reverse strand, counting down.
TAATCGCGCCAATACTATTATTGCTCTGTATCCTCTTTTCTTCTCCGATACCACTGATGGCAATGAGTGTGCCGACTCTGAAGCGAACAGTAAACGGTAGGTGGAGTGTACAAGATCAATTGGCTGGGACCAACCAAGCCAGAGTGATGGTGAATCCGGCGTATAGCGCATTATTCTATGACGTTGGCGTGATTGACAATGCACACGATTTCATTGATCATCACATACTGCTACCAATAAACTTCAGTATGCCGTTTCCACAGTTCTTACCAAAATGCACCGACATAAAGCAGAAGGAAACGTCGAAACTTCTTACGTGGACACACAAGCTAGAAACCAGACTCTGCCAGCTGACCGAAGCCCTTAATAGTACTGTGTTCGAAGCCTATTCGAACTGTTCGGCTGATATGGAGAATCTGCTTCAAGATTTTCGAGTGCTCACTGGCGTACGCAAACGCAGAGAAAAACGAGGGCTGCTTGGAGAAATAGCATGCTTTATTGAAAGCATCTTCGGTAACTGTAATGATGGCGGCGCCTCGGCAGAATCAGTTAAGAAGGCGTTGCATACAATGAACGATCGCGTTGATGTGACGGTTGCTCAGGTAAAAAGGCAAGGCGAAAAGTTGATCTCCTTGTCTAAAATTACGTCAAGTGGGTTCAAAGACGTGAATCGACAGTATAATGCCTTGTCGGCTGCATTTTCGAAATTAGAATCCTTCCAGGGAATGCTCCGAAACCGCATGAACGACTTTGGGGAAGCTCTCACAAGACTCGGGCGCATATCCGAAAAGCAAACACAACTAACCGTTGACGTTATCGCTTGGGTAGCGGCCGTAAACCACTGGCATAATCAAGTTGAATCTGCATATATGGTCATCAACTCTATCGAACAACTGCAAACTGGGGCAAAAAATTCACAGCTCAAATGCTCTTAATGGTGTTAGGTTTTGGGGGTTACTGGCAGGCGAACTTAGTATTGCTGGTGTTTTCGTGCTACTGCTTTTCCGGATGGCCATGCTAAACTATGCACCACTTCAAGGAGGTAAGACTCGTAACATCGACCCTGCCAAAGACCCGAAGAGCAAAAGGGACACCAAGGTAAACGACGAATACGATAGGACACAAACGGTTGCTACGCAAAGACAGACACAAGAACCGTTAAAGTTACAATTTGATAAACTCAAACCGACTGTCTCGCAACGAGACCCAGACTTTGTAGTAAATGCTAAGCCGCTGTAATCGTAAGTATATTAAGCAGCACCTAACGTTGAATTGTATTTTCTGTATCACTGCAAATGTATCCATATGTTATCCGTATTTATCCGCATAACTTATACCGTATTCATATAAAATTATTCGTTATTAGCTGTCTACATTTACCCGCATATTACCCGCCAATATATATTGTAGTATTGTATTGTATTGCCATAGTTGCATATTGTCGTACCTGTACGTCAAGATATAAGACAAGTGAAGGTTTTTCGAAATTGAGGTTTGTTTAGATGGCCGAGAAAATGATCGTCGTCAAGAGAGCCCGAGATCGATACTTGAAAGCAAAGCAAAAAGTGCTAAGTCTCCGACGAGAACTAAAATTGGCTGATGCTAACTTGACAGCAAGGAGAAAAGAGTACGCGAAAGTACAGGGCAGAGCACTCGCACCGAACCGCCAAGCGTCACAAAATTCACCACCAAGCACGGATACGTCTCGCGGTTTTTCAAGCAGTTCGGGATCAGCGGCAGATTCCGGCGAAAATGAAGGACGGCTCGTAATCGACGAACCAATGGGTCTGGCGCCAGACGCAGGCCCTCGAGACGAGCCAGAGCCCGTAGGACAGGACGCCGGCGCTGACCAGCCTGCACCCCATCCGGTCGAAGCCCAAGGAAGTCCACCACCACCGCCAAACAACCAAGAGGGTGTCGAGGACAACGTTTGTCCCAGTCAAGAGCAACCGGATGAGATCGTCGTGCCGCCAGTCTCAGCTTCACCGCCTGGACCATACCGATGGTCGGCAGTATCTGGTTCCGGTTTCCACAACCGAAAACGCGGAAACACTGCCGCTGAGTATAGAAGGGTCGATTGTTCGCCTGATGATGTGCGGTTCGGACAACCCAAGTGGCCTCGACTCGGAGAAGAGGCCCAGCGTCAACAACCGCACAGTAGTCAGTCAGGGAACTACGTCAAGTTCGAACCGCTACCAACTGAACTAAGAGAAATCGTCATTCAAGACTGGAACTTGTTTCGACCAATCTGCGTGCAGCGAGTGCGCAACATGGGGAATAACAGCCCGGACCGCCACATGAATTGGCTCAAAGCAACACACAAGGAAAGGAGTGCTGCATATCGCAAGTTTTGCTTCAGCAACCCCCTTCCAGCCAATATCAACCCTATGCAAGCCCATCGCAACATGTGCGATTTTCTGTACCGGCGGATGCGAATGGCGCTGACCGACGCGTGTGAGAGGGGGGAGGAAGGACGACGAGTCTAAGTAGACACTGACAATTACACTGCTACACAGCACTTGTGATTGTTGTTGGTATTTTTATGCTATTGACTTTATGTTGTATTGATGGAATGTATTTGTTGTAGATGCAAGCAACTGTGAGGTTTCACAGCAACCGGTCTCCGGAGGAAAACTATGATCCGGGAACGCTTGGTCGGCTTCGGCTCTTTAACGCGAAAGCAGCAGTTCGGGCTGTGGCCAGTTACGGGTTGCATCTCGATGGCAAACGTGTTCTTGCTCCAGGACCCGATAGACTAAGCCTGTTGGAGGACTGGATGCTAGATCTGCAAATGATGGACTTCAACCCACGCCAACGGGTAGCCTTATGGTCTATGAAACAACAGTTCTTGCGAAATACTAGGCCCGGGTGTGGTTGGCTTGATGTGATTCCGGCTGGTGCAGTAGGGCAGTTGCCTACGAGCGCACTATCTGCTATCGATTGGGCTTGGAAAAACTATTGCCCGATTCCACCATCATGCTACCCTGGCGCTAGGTTCCAAGTCGGTCATTTCGAACCGAACGCTGACACCATGTCGGCTGCCACCGTGGACCCGCAAATTATGTTTGAGCAGGTGTTTCGTATGCCCGCGTCGCTGTGGTCTGAAGCAATGTCAGGCGCCCGCGACGCAGGTGTGCAAACCGACCAGACCGACTATACCGACTGTGACCCTGTGGAGGTTGGTAGCTCGTGCCCGTTCAGGGCGGACATCTCAAACCCGTTGAGGTTTTATTTCATGCATACTAAGCGGTACAGTGGGTTGTGCCTTCACTGCCCGGACAAAACTGCGTTGGTTTACTTTTCTGGCGACGAGCTCGACACTACCAACCTGTTGCATGGTCTACAACGTGTGCCAACCGTTGGATGCGTGGAAGCTGGAGCGGTCCTTTTCACCACGGACTCGTTCCTAGCTAATATGTATTCAAGGGTGTACCCGGTGGTTTGGATAAACTCTACCGTATCAAAAGTGGGGGTTAACTACCGCCCCACCCACTTAACGACAGGTACAATGTACCCGGCTATCGCCGAGTTTCACTCGGTACCGACGGACACTACCGCATACAAAAGAGGCCTGCACATTTACACAGGTGCGCACTCGGTCACAGCTGCTTTAAAATCGGCAGTCGCCATGCTGATGATTGCAAACCCGGTACCTGTCCACAACCCCATTTTCCAGAGTTTCGTAGAAACTAAGGAATCAATTCGGCCGCAGAGGACGGATTACAGCAGCGAAGAAGACCTCGACATTTAGACTAAAGATTTGAAAGGAACAGTTGCTTGCGTTTACATACTTTATGTTTAATATATGGGTTTAATGTTTAGTTCAGCTTTTAGTTTAGTTTTCTTCACGGTTGTTCATCACGCTTTGAAAACAGGGGGGAGAGGAATTATTAAAAATTACTCATTAAAAAAATAAACGGTGCTAAAAATATCGCTCAACAGTTACGAGCTTATTTTGCCACTTATGCCTATTGCTCAACAGTTACGAGCTTATTTTGCCACTTATGCCTATTGCTCAACAGTTACGAGCTTATGTTTTGTCACTTATGCTCTATTGTTCCTTATTTTACTATTTTATGGCCTTGTTTTCGATTTTATGTTACTTATGCCGTATGTTGCCTTATATTTTTCGTTTCATTTTGTATGTATTATCAGCGTCGGTATACGAGGTAAAACTAACGTTTCTACAGAATCAAATTTCAAAATTTTGTCATAAGAACTTTGTTCAAAATACTCTTATAAAACTTCTCTTAGCAACAAGTATTTGGTCACTCTAAATCTGGTTAACAAATCTAGTCAAGTCGTTCTATTTATATGATTGACTATTATCTCAGTGCTCAATATTTTACATGTCAGTATTATGCTATTGTATTAATGTTAATAATTTTAATATTGTATTTCAGCTTGTATGCTTGCTATAAGCGTGTTCCCACACTTCCACGACACTTAGCGACTCGTAGAAGGGGAGGAGTGTAACGAGGTTACACGTCGTAATTACTTTTAGGTAGTTAGTTATACTAGGTAAGCCAATGTGATTAGAAACCTGCTAGCGAAGCCAGCTACACGAAGATTTGACATGCTGCTGGCTTGCAGCCGTGACTCATCACGTGACTAGAAAAGTTTATATAAGCGGCTGCACTTGCAGAATTTTCGCAGTTCACTGCCGGCTCACTCCGAGAACACCGCGCATACCCGCTTACACCCGCCTAAACCCACCTGTCTGGCATTTACCGTTTAACCGTTTAACCGCTTATACCTGCTTATACCCGTTGCACTGTAGCTACCGCAGACACCCGAGAAACCGACGCTAATCCGCGACATACCGTCATACCCGAAGGTCGTAAACCCGACGCTAGTAGCAGTAGGGTCCTAGAGTTGAGTCGTAGTGCCGTTAGTGTGGGTCGCGCTAGTGTGTGTTAATAAAGTCCTACAAGGTCGTTAGTTGTTTTGACTATTGGTAGCTAGGGCCCCGCTACAGAGGTAATTGATTCATACTTCTTGAGGACAAGGAAATAGTCTTTCTCACATGAACTAATGCTCAAACGTCATTGGATAATCTGCGTTTTGTTTAAAGTACCGGGAAAAAGTTATAAACCCTATTTATAGGCTGAAAAAAACGAAAATCCAAAATTTCGAATATGGGATTCGAACTCTGATCCATAGGTTAAAAAGCAAAAATCATAACCACTCGACTTTCAAGGTGTGAAAAACGGGGCGCTAGAACATCGTTATGAACTTCTGGTATATTTCGGGTTGGTATAAAAATTAAAAACCAAATATTTTTCACGCAAATATGTGTTAACCCAAAAATAACGATAGACTTAATACCGCAACACAAGCCCACGCCATTCTTTCACTAGTAGTCGAGATAGTCCGTTGATTGGCTGTTCTTCGTGTCACATGTAGTAACTGCCGTATTTTGATTGGCCGAGTTGCTTAGGGACAGTGAAAAAGTAGAACATTGCTCAACATTGCTTAGGGACACAGGGACAGTCCTTATGGCTGCTTAGGGTACAAGTACGAATCAATCGCAGCTTAGGGACAGGGAAAGGGAAAAGGACACCAGAAAAGTATGAATCAAACCCGCATAGGGACAGGGACATTTCTTAGGGACAAGGACAGTCCTTAACGGTGTCTCACTGTCATAGAAGAAGAGTGATATATTCCTAAACCAGTCTGTGTTACAGCGAAGGCAGGTGCGCTCGTCGTTTTTGACCTACATGACGTTAAGGTTTTCTTAAAAACAATATGGCCAATCATAAGCGAGCAACTGTGCACGTGCTCCAATCAGGACTCAGCACTAGACGGCAAATGACTAGTGAATATGGGTGGAACCCGTGCTTAGGTGTCTGACCAGTCAGAACAGCAATTCACTTCTGATTGGCAGTATATTCGTTCAACAAACCAGGTAGGCCTATTACAAAAGCGTATCTGGTTGTGCTACAAAACAAGCATCTGTAGAGTGTCTCGCTCGGTGTATCACTGTCTGCTATAAGAGTGACACTATTCTATACTCTTGATAGTACTTAAAGAAACATTTATAATAGTAAATTGTTTGGAAGAACTTCGATGCAAACTTTGGTTAAGGCTCAGTTTTTTATTTTCTGTCAGCTTAAGGATCTATTGATCATGCTTTTACAGCTAGAGATGGGTTCGGATCCGGTTGCAGTATACCTGTTCCAGCTCTTTAAAATTGCCGGTTCTAAGTTCCAAATTCGGTTCCACTTTTTTGTTCCTTCTAGAGAAGGAACTATTGTTTTGAAATTAATGGCTCATAGCGTTTAACGCTGCTGAGCAGGCTGCATAGCCAGTATGTTTTACGTGTATTTTCAGCTTGGGAGCTGCCTGCTGATTTTTGTCTGCGTATATGCAGAAAAATCAATAATCGATCTACACTGCTGTAACATTGTACTTTTTCAGAATCGGCACCGGAATGTTTCAGCAGCAGTATATAAGAGCCATGATAAAACACTGTTTATCGCTTCTTAGAGCGGATTCGCTCAGCTCAGATTAAAGTGTAAATTTTGAGCCAAATGGCGCTATGCAGCGGGATGCTTAACATCCTGCAGCACTTTTTTGTACGTACTACGTAGTTAGTTAGATTAAGTAATAAGGTAGTTAGTGGAGAGTAGGATACGAAGTGTATCTTACGGTGAGAATGGAATAGAGAACCGATTCTTTCAAACCTGAAAGGTAGACACCGGGGAAGGAACCTTGCCCCTTTTGGGCCTACTTGTTATTTCTGATTGACGTCATTATTTATTTAACCTACATCATTTAGGTATTATCTATATTATTCAGAACGCCGCAATCGATAAATTTCGATTAATCATCTTCTGAAACAAAAAGTAATAAAAATAACAAGCTCGTCTACTGAGTATGAAGCCTTTACATGCTGAAGATTGACTTAATATTCCAGAGGAAATATTAAACGCGGCCATTATTTGTGGAAAAAATATTTTAACTCCAAGCTTGCACGTTTACTGTTCATTAGCTCTAAAGCCATTCCAAGTTTCAAAAACAGAAAAATGGTAAATTTCGATCAGGTTTTAAAGTTAAAACTTTTAAAAACTAAATAAATATTCTTCGGAAATTCAATACCTTGATCACTGGATTCAGAATCAAGAGTACTAACTATTACAGTATGTTACCAATTGACTAAACATGTAAGGTAAGCTTGTTTTCTTATTAACACAATTCAGCTGCGTATGCACATCAATTGACAAAATCAAGAAAGAGAATTTGAATTTTCTTCACTGCTCACTGACCAATCATGCCTTCTTCGTAATTGGGAAGACATAAGGAGAATGTGTCCGGATTTTCATCCTGACAAATGCCACTGTAGCACTGGCTGTGATCATGACATTAGCCCCAAACTGCAACTTTACCAGCTACTGGGGAATCATTCTCACACGTTCCCAGCCTTCCGCACAGGTTACTGTAACAGTCGCTATCATCGCTGCACTTTGCTCCGCCTCCTAGTTTGCCTTCAATAGCGGAATGCATCGCACAACGCCGATAACCGTACTGCAACTCGCAACGGTGACTGAAACAGTCGCTGTCAGACTGACAGTAGGCTAGGCCCATTCCCTTTGGTGCAGCCACGGTGCTGGGATCAGTGCACCTGGATGCGTAGCAAAAATCGCTGAGACATTCCACGTCGTTCCAGCAATGGCTTCCATCCGCAGACTTGCGGTAAACTGAGCTTGGTTTGGTGCATAGGGGGGTCATATAGTGCCTTCCGCATCTGCCACTTTTGCATTCTCTATCCCCATATGTATTGCATAATTCTCCTTCCTCTTTTTTTTGCTCAATTTCCACTGCTTTGGCTAAAAATGCATAGCTAAGGTTTGGTATAAAGATTAGCTATGATTTGCCATGTTTACAAAGAGTTATGTATGTATTCAAATTTTGGTTAAAATTAAATTGGTTTCTAGTTAACGCTTTTAAGTGTCACAAAGAAATATGTCAACACAATGTTCAAACTTACGGTAATCGAGTCAAGCGCCTGTGGTAATCATATACGAATTTCAACTAAACTTGAAAGTATAAATTATGGTAAAATCGTTTCTTGACAATCTTCAAACTGATTTTTCGACATACCTAACAACATAAATACAAAGTGAGTCGCAGTTAATTGAGAAAAGCTATAAAACGCGACTTGAGACAGTTTCCACTTAGACTTGGAAGATACTTGAACTCGCGTGCACGTCATACGGACTATACAGACAGAGTTCAAATTGAAGCAACTAATCTTCGAAACTTTTTTGATCAATTATTAACCATGAACAACAAGCACTTCTGTTGACGAGTGCACATATTTCCACATGACGACAGTGAGTATTACTTTACCGTACCGGTAAAATTAGGCGCGGCATGCTGCTGATTTTTTTGTAAGTAATCCTTCTAATTTCATTATGCAGATTTGAGATTACAGATGTTACGCAGAGTTTCATCTTTATCCGAGACAGAATTGTAGTGACTGTCAAAATTTAAAAAGATATGCTCCTATACTTGCTAATCGTATATCAGTACAGTAATCGTATAGCGTGGCATAGTCGTGTTATAGTACATTTTGGCGACGAGCTAAAAAGAACCCATGAACAACTTGAACCAATTCTCACCGCCACCACCCTTCCTTGAGTGCCCGGGTGAACCACCACTCCCCTGGGGTCAATGGAAGAAAAGATTCGAAACCTATCTGATTGCAACCGGCGCTGAAGAATATGCAAACCGCAGAAAAATCGCAATCCTTCTCACCTGTCTGGGAACTGAGGGACACCGCATCTACCAGTCTCTACCGCACCTGAACAATCACAATAACAATGCTCCGAACGAAGACGACTATGAAGATGTACTGCAAAGAATCGATCGACATTTCGCTCCAAAGACAAATGTTGTCGCAGCACGTCATACATTCCGCCAACGTCTTTAACTGAACAGTGAGTCAATTGACACCTACTACGCTAACCTTTGCTCTCTGGCCAGCCGATCCGAGTTTGGCGAGCCCGAAGAGATGATTAGAGACCAATTGGTTTCCGGAATCAACAATTCTAAGATAAAAGAAAGGCTCCTGATGGAACAACAACTAACTGTCGAAAAAACGCTCCAAATGGTCCGACAGTTTGAAACTGCCAAAAAAGATGCCGCTCAGCTGGAAAAGAAAAAAAGTAACACTGTCAACGCTATCACACGACAACGGCGTGTACAACACTCCAAACCAAGCAAGTTTTCTTCAGTTTGTTTTCGCTGCGGTAATGATCACCGTGCTAACAAGAAACAGTGCCCGGCCATCAACGCCAAGTGCCACTTTTGCGGAAAAACTGGACATTTTGAAAAAATCTGCAAAAGCAAGTCTAAACGGCACAAGAAGATCCATGCAGTCACCAGTGCTGACAGTGTCGACAATGAATCCGACAGCACTGACTCTGAAACGTCGAACGTAGAAATTCTTCAAGTCCAGTCTATTACCGAAACAAAAGAAATCACTTGCACACTCAACGTGTATCTATCACCTGGTCAACCCATACAGAAAACCTACGTTGTTGATACTGGTTCTGGCGTATCACTACTAAGTTTCGCAGAATACCAGACATTTTTCAAACACTATCCGCTGCTTAAAACTACCACTCGTTTGATGTCCTACGGAGGCGACCCTTTAAAGGTATACGGTTATATTAAGCTGCCTGTATCTTATAAAAACCAGCTGATGAATGCCAACTTCATTGTTGCAAACGGCACAAAACCGCTTATTGGACGCGACATCATCAAAGCCCTGCACATCGATGTCAAAGGAGCCTTCTTAAGCGTCAACACGATCACAAAAGAAGACCTAACAGAAGCATACCCACAACTTTTTTCTCACCAGCTTGGAGAAATCAAAGGTTTTGCTCACCGGATCCTATTAAAGCCGGATTCCAAACCAGTGTGCCAAAAGCTAAGAAGAGTACCGCTAACACTCAAGCAACAAGTCACCGATGAACTACTAAAGCTTGAAAAAGATGGAGTCATAGAAAAAATAGATGCAGCTGAATGGGTCCATGGGATAATAGCTGTAAAAAAACCTAATGGCAAAATCCGGATCTGTGTGCATTTGCGCCAGCTAAACAAGTGTGTTGTGCCTGATCGCTTTCCTTTACCTAACACCGAAGAAGCTATTACAACACTCAGCGATGGAACCATTTTTTCTAAACTAGATTTAAGCAAGGCCTATTTTCAGATGCCCTTGCTACCCGAAAGCCGTCACCTTACCGCTTTTATAACCGAAAACGGCTTGTATCAGTTTCGGCGGCTACCAATGGGTATTACCATCGTCTGCATCTGCTTTTCAAAAAATGATGCAAGTGATCCTCGCTGGCATACCTGGGGTGATCGTCTACCAAGATGATATCTTGATTTCTGGCAAAAATCAAGAGGAACATGATAAAAGGCTGCACCAGGTCCTTCAACAACTCAACAAAAGAAATGTTCGATTGGAGATTGACAAACTGGCGCTGCATCAACCTCAGCTAGATTTTTTGGGTCACAGATTATCCAAAGACGGAGTCAAACCTTCACCAAAGAACGTGGAAGCAATTCTCAAAGTTCAAACCCCAACAGATGCAAGTACTCTGAAAACTTTTTTGGGAATGTCAGCTTTCTATCTTCGCTTTATCAAAAGTTTTTCGACAATGTCAGAGCCTCTACGCAGACTGACGCAACCAGATACCAAGTTTGCGTGGACTATAAAGACCAACAAGACGCTTTTGATCAAATCAAGCTGGCAATCGCAAATTCACCCAGTCTAGGTTACTTTCGTCCAAACTGTGAGACTACAGTAACAACTGACGCGTCCGGCGTCGGTTTGGGAGCCGTCCTCACGCAAAAGCAAAATGGGCGAGAGCGAGCGATCGCGTTTGCCTCCAGAGCACTCACTCCTGCTGAGAAGAATTATTCAACCTGTGAGCGTGAAGCGCTGGCCTGTGTGTGGGCCATACAAAAGTGGCATAGCTACCTATGTGGTTTCCCATTTGTGCTACAAACAGATCACCAGGCTCTCACCTTCCTGTTAGAAACCAATGGCAAAGGACAAAGACCAATGAGAGTGGCTCGTTGGTATGCCAGACTCCTACCGTATAACTATACGGTCAAGTATAAGCCTGGACGAGAGAACAAACCGCCGATCTGCTGTCAAGACTACCTAATCCCAGCGGAAACTGCGAACTCAATGCAGAAGAACACAAAATCGTGGCGAATTTATCGACCTTGACCACCGATGAGTTCGAAACAGAAACAGAGTCCGATACAACTTTACTGCAAATCAAAAAGTTTATTCTAAAGGGATGGCCGTCAAAGAAACAAGTACCAAGTGCCTTATTGCCGTTCTACAAGCTAAAAGATGAACTGTACTTACAAGCAGGTTGTATTTGCCGAGGAGAAGGACAACTAGTGGTACCCACCAATCTGCAACCACTTATTCTCCGTTTGGCACACGAAACCCATCCTGGAATTACAAAGACCAAACAATTGCTACGAGAGTCTTACTGGTGGCCTGGCTTATCTACACAAGCCGAAGATCTGGTGAAAAATTGCTGGATTTGCAACATGAGCGACAAGAGCGCTAAACAGCTGCCTACCACAACACAAAAATTTCCGGAACTGTCGCGCCCGTGGGAAAGACTCGGAATTGATGTCATGGGCCCGTTTTCTACTGCCCCTGCCAATTCCTGCTACCTTCTGGTTATCTGCGACCACTACACAGGTTGGGTAGAAGTAGCCGCCAGCAGTCAAATTACTGCTACAACCGTAGTAGAATTTCTCCATTCCATCTTCTCACGATTTGGTCTTCCACAAGAAATAGTGTCGGACAATGGTCCGCAATTCACCAGCCTGGAATACCAAAATTATCTGAAAGAGAATAAAATAGCTAGAAAACTCACCGCCGTATACAATCCACAGGCAAATGGCAAAGTGGAAAGAGTAAATAAAGTCCTGAAAGAAAAGCTGCAATGCCTAATGCTGGAAGGAAAAAGCTGCCTCAGGTTCGAAAAGGACACCTTCGATTCAGTCAGCCAAAGAAAGTGATTCAAGTCAAAGGCAAAGAAACCGTCCAATTAGCCGATGGGAAAGTCTGGAATTTTAGAAAGTTGAGAAAGTCCAATGGGCCTCAGCAGCAATTAGACGACTTGGATTTGGATTCTACAGAACTTCCCATTCAGTGATTCAGAACCACAACCGTTTGAGGCTGATCCACAACCATTAGACTATCCTGATCCTGAACCGGCACCAGCTGAAAACCCGAACCAACAACCTCCTCGTCCTGCCTTGAGACGACCAGAAAACCGCCAACCTCCAACTCGCTATAATCCAGCTACAAGAGTCAAAAGAAGTGTATACGACTCAAAAGAATACCTATAAAAAAAAAGTTTTAAAAAAAGAGGGAAATGTAGTGACTGTCAAAATTTAAAAAGATATGCTCCTATACTTGCTAATCGTATATCAGTACAGTAATCGTATAGCGTGGCATAGTCGTGTTA